>JBAMCI010000035.1:19005000-19217500 GCA_037075265.1 Drosophila nigricruria
GATAATAACGTTATTATAAAGCTGTAACATACATATACATAAGTATGTATATGATAACAATAATGCATACAATAATAGCGACCTAAGCATAGAACATTTAAGTGAATTTTAAGACACTGTTAATATCAATGCTGATATTCATTTAAATTAAATTAATATAATGTTATATAATTTCGACTTTAGGATAATGGTGAGTAACATGTTCTGATGTAAAATATTTTGTTAAAATATATAAAAATTGCCTAATTACTAAAAGACTTAATGTTTTTAGAGAAGTTATTTTAATAATATCAAAATTGCCATCAGATGTACTTTCTTTAACAAAACGTAAAAGTTAACAACTTTTGCTCTGTTCTTATCATATTGCAGCTTGTCATTTCTTTATAAGAATCACTTAGCTTAGTTATAGTTTTTAGTTTAAACAAGACTACCATTTAAGCATTGTTTAACGATTTTGTTAGACATTTAATTTTGGGTTTCTCTTCTCAGTCGCCACACTTACAGTAAAACTATTGTAAATTTTAAATTGATTGCTGATTTGTGGCCCTTGACAACGACGCGCTGATGTCTACCAGTCTTTAACTAAAGATCGATATGTTTCATGCTTTTCATATGGTAAATTATTAAACAAAGTAAACAAACAAATTTAATAAAAGCAAGTAAGAAAGCTCTAGTCGGTGGTACCCGACTAGGAAATCCCCTGAACCCTGCGGATGAGCCGATATTCCAAACTCCTAGTCGGTTACCACCGACTAGAGCTTTCTTACTTGTTCTTTATGTATTTAACAATTTTCTGATTCAAAAAATTCATATATATATATATATATATATATATATATATATATATATATATATATATATATATATATATCCAATTGGCAACGCATTGGTGTTTCGGGTATCTTCTAGTCGGATACTCCCAACTACATAACACTTGGTAAATAATCGGTGATTTTGTTGCAGCTTTTTAAAAGGGGAGCCCCTCATATAAAAACTTCTGCCCTTTTTATATGATAGTGTATCAAAATGCCAATAGCACTTAAAAAACTTATAGACTCAACGATGTCTCTGTCTCTCACCCCATATCCATAGGATATATAAATATCAAAATACTTACAAAGACTGGATAGTGAGCCAAAGGCATGCACATTAGCGCAAAGGAGTGCAGAAAATGTATGCGATTGGCAACATCGGCGAATGCCTGCGAGTCCTGCTGCACCTTGATATCGCTAACATCCTTTAGGAAATACTTGCAGTAGGCCCCCATAAAAATAGCCGATGCACCGCCCAAGCCGGCAATACGAACAAAATTATAGTGACTGCCGACAATGCGATGCATCGAAACATTTAAAGGTTGTATCTGCATTGGAACTACCATTGGATGCTCGCTCGTAACCAGCTTCTTGGGGCGCAGTCCCTGCAACAACAAAAACATATGATTTGCCGCAATAACGGAATACAGTTACAATATGATGAACTTACTATTGCCCTTAGTACTGAAGACGAAGAATTGATAATCGTGCGACTGACAGGATTGCCAAGGGTAAGGTACTCGAAAGCGTCAGCGACCGACATATTGCTTTAACTAATTAATTATAGAGAGATCAATATGAGGAGTATATTTTGGTGCTGCAATTGCTTGGCGTTTAATAAGTTTTGGTGCTCGGTGTGTGTGTGCGAGTGGCGCGGCGTTGCCAGTATGGTTTAGTGTGCGAATAACTTTCTATCGATATTCGATTGCATCTGAGTACTAATTGTAAACGTAAATTTCAGAGATGAGTCGATATATTTTTGAATAAAAAAATGAAATATGTCCCAAAGTTCACATATATAAAAGATTTTTTCACGAATTTGAAAACACAACTACTTTTTTGGCATTCAACGGAATGTATATATATATATATACTTATACATATATAAAAAATAAACAATGTAACCAGTGTAACCGTATGTTACAGTTCGATTTTACTTTCGATAGTCGATTAATAATAACAACGGTTACTTATTACGCTTTATGTATTTGCAGCTAAAACAATATTAAACAATTAAAACTATTAAAATTAAATAGAACTATGTCTGCATTGGTGTTAGGCCTTTAAAGCCGCGCGCCAGCAGGAAATGCTCCGCAGAATCGCCGCGACTGGCGCGTGGCTTTATACGTTTGACTTTTTCGTAATAGCACAAAATATCCCGTTCCAGTTTGGGCACGTCACCATTGTCCCAGATTTTGACGACTAAATTGGCTTGCGGTGCCGACATGGCGAGGGCGAATCTGAGCACTTCGTAGCACAGATTCGTAATGCTCTCCTGATCGAGCATTCGCACGCCCGTTGCATTGGGCGCCATGTCCGAGAGTACGCAGTTGACTGGTCGACCTGCCAGCGACTCTCGCAGACGCTGCTGAGCCAGGGGATTGGTAAAGTCCATTCCACCAAAGATAGTCGCTCCTGGCACGGCATGAAAATGAAGAAGATCTATGCTATATACAGCACCCCTTGGCAAACGGTCATTTTTTCCAGTTGCGTTGCTCCGCTCGGCAGCTACTTGTGTCCAACTGCCTGGCGCGGCACCACAATCCAAAACTACATCCCCAGGCTTGAGAATCTTGTATTTATCATCCATTTCAAGTAGCTTGAAAGCGCTGCGACATCGAAAATTTAACATGCGCGCCTTTTCCACATACGGATCGGCCAGCTGGCGTGTCAGCCAGTCCTGGGAGCTTTTGCTTTTACCCTTGAGGTTGTTGGGCTGTTGCTTGGCGAGTTGCACTGCATTGTTCGTCTGTAGAAAACGTTTAATTAACAAATTTCCCGAACTGACTACCGGCTGCCGCATTGTGCAACAATAAACAACACAGCTGTGAGCATACTGAACTGGGCACACTGTAAGGCATTTAGTATATTTCTTAATTTTGGTATTTTTAATTTGACTAGTTCCATGAACAACTTTCTAGGCACAGTTGACGCGCTAAGTCGTAAATGGTTAATTCAATATTAATATGTCAAGAAAAGCTAATATATATCCCTAATAAAGTAATCATTTTAAGGCTTTTTTAAATTTCAAAACCAGTTCCAAGTATCAAAATGAACGCTCATTTGATCTGTTGCTGGTAACCAGCGGGAGCCAGCTCAATTGAGTTTGCTGAGCAATTTTCTTGTTCATACGCTCGCGAACAGTACAACTCTACGCAACAATGACGAATGACAGAAATACGCAGTTAATGTAACCCAATGCAATTGTGTGTGTGTGTGTGAAGTGTCAGATTAAAGAAAAAGAAAATAATTTGTGAAAATATGATACATTCAACTAACTGCAAGTAATTGCGAAGTGCATCAATTATCAAACGCAAAATATATATATTCGCTGTGTCGCTCGCGCGATGTTAACAACAACAACAAGAAGAAGAATAAAGTCGATGTCAAATAGATTGTGCAAAATGAAATACTTCGTTTGTTGTTGCGCGTTTATTTTGCTGCTGAGCAGCGCTATTGCATCAGCAGCAAAACAAACGACAGGTATAAACGCCGACTCAGCAGAAGTTGTGAGCAGTGCCGAAGACAAGACGGTAAGAGGAGGAGGAGGAGGCAATGAGCATAGTGCGGCTAATCAAATAAATAGTTGATGACAATTAACGAATTGGTTCTTCGTTTCTCCACAATAGGATTGCACAGACCTTGCCCGCGACGAGGAGGCGTTGATGGTATTCTCCACGCTGGGTGGCGGGCTAACGGCAATCGATCCGATAACAAGCGAAATACGCTGGACAATAGCAGATGGTAATTACACACACACATATAGACATACATATGCATAAGTATAATTAAGTGACACACTCACGCACACAAGCACGCAGGAGACCGACCATTACCGTTTCAAAGTTTGAAATGCAATCGTAAAAAGTAACCTCAATTTACATCGCCTGTCACTCTCTTTCGCTCTGCTAGTGTGTGTGAGACATTAGGCATATGGCAACTCTCCCACTCTACCGCTCTCCACAAGCTGCTCGCCGGCAACGCCACGACCCCAAAAGTAGTAAAAACCAAGAAAATCTGTTGCATTTTAAGGCATTTCGCCATAATTGCGAAAAGTGCAGCATAAAGAAGAGTGAACTACAGTTTGATGAGCTCATTGTACGAAAACAACAAAATATATAGATATTTATATATGTGTGTGTGTATGTATTATAGAAAACATACTATATGCCAGAGCAGTAACAACCGGCGACGATGCTGTTGCTTTACTCTAATTACACTTTTCCTCTCGCCAGTGCGCCGTTATATTGTGTTGTGTTATTGTTTTCAACTGATAACGGAGCAGACGATGTATGTTTGTATTTATGCAGGCTTGTACATGAGTGTGTGCATGGGCATGTGTATGTGTGTACATGCGTAATCTAGACGAGCCACGCTCGCAACATAGAAATATGTGTGTGTTAGTAATTCCTTCAATTAAATTGCCAACGCTACGCGATATTGTCGTCTGTTATTAAAAATGTTTTCGTATTGTTATACCCTGAACCCATTGAAAATGGGAAATCAGGGTATGATGTTTTTGTGAAAATGTATGTAACAGGCAGAAGGATGTGTGGCAGACTCCATAAAGTATATATATTCTTAATCGGCTCGACGAACTGAATAGATTTAGTCCTGTACGTCTGTTTGTCCGTCTAAGGGCTAGAGACTTGAATTTGTACAGTTTTGATTTTTATTATATTTTGGATACCGCCCGAAATATCGGCTTTTTGTAGGGTTCAGGGAAACTCCTAGTCGAGCAGTCTCGACCAGAGCACTCTTACTTGTATTTACCTAGTGTTTATTGCTTGCGACCAGGTGACTTGGAGTATATTAAATGCCTATTAGAACTGCTTTAATATAAATAAGTCTGTCTAATTAGCCAGAATGGCACTAATGCGCCCTTTAAATATGTAATTTCATATGCCATTTTCAAATCTGTTCTTTGCCAATATACAATAAGCAATTAAGATTGCTAATTGTTCGTAATAAACATGATACACACTAGCTCAACGCATTTTCATGGCCAATTGTTTGTTTATTTGTTTCGTTTTCGTCTACGGAAAAATACATATCTTTATATTTTAGTTTTTTTTTTTTCTTTTTGGCGCACGCTAAACTTTTGCTATAAATAGTTATTTATTTATTTTGTTCTTGTTTCCATACTGATTGCGTGACAGAATTTGCATTATCAAACTGTCCCGTTGGTTGGTTATCTTGCAAAATCCTAACAATTATTTATTATTTACTCCATAATCGTCATCCGGTACAGCCGAAAGAGATACGCCCACAAAAAGATGGCTTGTTGCGATAAGTCCATAAAAATATGTATTTAATAGACTATGGGAACATATGTGGGAATATATAAACTAAATATAGTACTACTCTCTATACTATGTATTACAAGTTTCAGTTTCGTCTTTTTATTTCCTGGAATTTAACAAAAAAAAAAAAAAAAAACCTTTGGGGGAAAAACACATGTGTAGAACAGCAAGCAAGTTCTAGTATTTTAATTATTGAATGGTTGATTATAAATGGAACTGCATACATTATAAACATGATATGTAATGAGTTTATAAATGCTATAGGAAGATTAGTCTTGCATTATTCAAATCAGTCAGCCATAGCAAATGCACAAGTGCGATACAGTGAAGCATGCTATGGAAGAGAGGCAGGACAGCAGGCAGCTTTTACTATATTTATGGATATTATATATATATTGATTGATTGGTCTAGATATGGCTACTGACTATTACCTCATCACATGTTTTGAGCGGAGCAGTATTTGGTTAGAATCGAGTTGCTAATTAGAGTGCCCAGCGAGGCGAGTTAAATGACCTGATGGAGAGAAATGGTTGCCACAATATACAGTCGGCCCTATATGCTACACCTTTCTCTCTCTCTCTCTCTCTCTCTCTCTCTTTCTCTCTGCCTACCTCTCACTCTGCCTCTCCACAATGTCTTTTCATTAATTATCATCCGTCTGTTGTGGGTTAATTTTGGTGATAAGGCTCAGCACGAGAAACGCGCGCGCAGCCGAGTGTGTTGATAAAGCCAAACGTCGCATTGCTCGACGCTCGATTCTTGTTGCCGACTACCCGCAGCAAGTCAACTTTTTCAACTAACTACAACAATTGTGCAGTTAATATACAGTAATAACACATTCTCGATGATTGTAGGGCGTTACAAAACACTTCTAGGCATTTTGACAAACGATATTAGATTTGGTTTGTCATGGGCAATAACTCACTCTTTGACATGCGCTCAACAGTTACTTTACCTATTTCTTTTTATTGCTTAAGTTAGTTAGGTTACCTTTATGAAATTGAAAAAGAAACTCTTCTTTATGATTATAACTCTTAATAATCTTAAAATTCTTCATTTGGCCATATATTCATGTATATATATATAAATATATAGAGAGATAAAGATAAGCAATGATTGCACAAAAGTCATACGCACATGCACTGGAAATGGCAAATATGTGCTCAAGTGTTTTGCCATTTCTTATATCAATAAAAGATATGCACGGTGTTTAAATTGACTTTATATTTTTTGCTGCTTTATTTATATTATTAAATAACATGCATTATAAATAAATATATATTCTCTGTTTCAGATCCGCCAATTGTAGCGGAACCGCAGCAAAATGTACAGGTACCACATTATCTGCCTGATCCTAGAGATGGCAGTATTTATCAGCTTGGACAAATGGGCAGCTTGAAGAAGTTGCCCTATACTATACCGCAGTTGGTGGCCAATGCGCCGTGTCGCTCGTCCGATGGCATTTTGTATTCGGGCAAGAAGAGCGACACCTGGTACATGGTCGATCCCAAGACGGGCAGGCGTGAGAAGGTCATGGGCTTTGGCGATGCTCAAATGGATGGCAATGACGGTGAGCAAATTGGCTGGGCCACATCGCGTGCCATTTACTTGGGACGCACACAGTACACGGTCATGATGTACGACAGCCAGGCCAAGGATAAGAATGCCAAACCCTGGAATATTACCTTTTATGACTACAATGCGCTCAGCGCGCCGCCAGAGCTAGCCAAGGAATATGGTAATAATTTGTATTACTTAATATATTCCAAGTATTAATTAAATTTGATTTATTTATAGAGTATATTCACTTGACCACCACCAGCAATGGACAAATTGTTACTCTCGATCGTAAACAGGGGAAATTTTTATGGCAACGCGATCTGAATAGCCCCGTTGTAGCTGCTTTTCTGCTGGGTCCTGATGGACTGCTAAGCGTGCCCTTTACCACAGTCTCCGATGAGGCGTATGACGCCATTCTAGAGGAGTCGAAGACGGGCAATGTCAACACTGTTAAGCTATTGTAAGCAACACTCAACACTCTATACATCTTTGATTTTACAAAATACTCACGCTCTACCTCTTTTGCAGTCAATCTTTGTATGTGGGCGAGCATCACCGTGGTCTCTATGCTCTGCCGTCGCTCGTAAATAAGAATACGCCACGCATATCCACAACACCGCCCATCAAATTGCTCGATGGACCAGCCGTGGAGTTAAACAATGAACAGGGCAATGATCCACGCACGGTTTACATCAATGATGTGTTACAAGAAAATCCGGGCATTATGCTGGGTCACTATAACATGCCCAATGAGGTCAACAAGGGCAATTTGCATTTATCTCCAACACCCTCTGCTGGCAAAGATGTGCACAGTTTGGCCACAATACATAACTATAACGATGGCTATGGCCTGTTGGCCAACAATGAAAAGAATGCTGCGGATATTGGCGTGCAAACAGATCCCAAATTGGTTGAGATTAGCATTGAGCCAGCGCGCTCGAACACCATCAATCGTACGAAGACCATCATTTTGGCCAACAGCAACAAGGTGCAGGCGTTTATTAACGAATGGTTCATGGATCATCCCAGTGGCAAGGTGCATCAAATACTGATTGTAATTGTCCTAGGCATGGTTGCGCTCTTCTGGTATACGTGCAGCACCATGCGGGAGCTGCAGAAGCAGAGCGAGAATGGATCCAAGACAATGGCGCAGCAGGCCGCAAACAGTAGCAGCAATGGCAGCTCTGGAAGCAATGGCAGTAACATCAGCACCCAGGATCTACTTGATCTGGGCAATGGCCATGTACGCGTCGGCAAGATTAGCTTCAATTCCAATGAAGTCTTGGGCAAGGGTTGCGAGGGTACCTTTGTTTTCAAAGGCAACTTCGAGGAGCGCTTTGTGGCTGTGAAGCGTTTGCTTCCGGAATGCTTTACTTTTGCCGATCGTGAAGTGGCTTTACTACGTGAATCGGATGCGCATGAGAATGTGGTGCGTTACTTTTGCACGGAGCAGGATCGTCAGTTTCGTTATATAGCCGTGGAGCTGTGCAACGCAACTCTGCAGGATTACACCGAGGGCGATCGTTCAACGGAGCTTCGTCAGCATATTGATATTTGGCAAGTTCTGGTTCAGGCAGCAGCCGGGCTTAGTCATCTGCATTCACTAGATATAGGTTAGTTGAATTTTTGTATCTTTTTTGTTTTTTGTTATTTGTTATTTAAATTCTCTTCATTTCCTTGCAGTTCATCGCGATATAAAACCACAGAATGTGCTGCTTTCGCTGCCCGATCCGAAGGGCAAGGTGCGCGTTATGATTTCGGACTTTGGACTGTGCAAAAAACTGAACTTTGGACGCACCAGTTTTTCGCGTCGCTCGGGCGTTACGGGCACCGATGGCTGGATAGCCCCAGAGATGATGCGAGCTCAACGAACCGTAAGTCCTATTGCATGCACAGATTCTAAAGGAAGGCTCATGTGTTATGTTTCTTGCAGACCACAGCTGTGGACATTTTCTCGCTGGGCTGTGTCTACTATTATGTGTTGAGCGGTGGGCATCATGCTTTTGGCGACAATCTCAAGCGTCAGGCAAATATACTTTCGTATGAATATAACTTGTCCAAACTACGCGCCGAAGATGACGCTGAGCATAGCAAAATTGTAAGTTCCGAACAGCAACAGGTATTAGACATACTCATATTGAGATATTTTCTTTAGGTACTGGCTGAGCAGCTAATATCAGATATGATACACAAGGATCCACAGTTGCGACCACCGGCGCGCTGCATTGGCAATCATCCACTCTTCTGGGATGAACCGAAAATGCTCAGCTTTCTGCAGGACGTTAGTGATCGTGTGGAGAAACTGCAATTTCATACCGAGCCACTCAAATCGTTGGAGAAGAATGGACGCATTGTTGTTCTGGACGATTGGAACATGCATTTGGATCCATTGATTACAGATGATTTGAGAAAATATCGCGGATACATGGGCGCCAGTGTGCGGGACTTGTTGCGCGCGTTGCGTAATAAAAAGCATCATTACCACGAGCTAACGCTCGAGGCACAGGAGCTGCTCGGCTGTATACCACACGAGTTCACTAACTACTGGGTGGAACGCTTTCCGCAGCTCATCTCGCATGCGTATCATGCATTCAGTATTTGCTCGAAAGAGCCCATCTTCAAGCCGTACTACAGCGACGGCTTCCACTTTTCGCGTCCCTGGTACTTTGATGCAGATGACGCTATGTTTCCCATGCTAATGCGCGATCCCAAGCCGCTGCCCAAAGTGGGAAGTCCCAAAAAAACACCGCCCGCGCCGCAATTATCGCTGATCCAGCAGCAGCAGCAACAGCAGATTAAGCAACGCAAGGGTGCTTACAACTTTCGTAAAGTACCAAATGAGGATCTGATGCCCGGAGTGGGACTGCAACGCAATCTGGAGCCGGATATGCAGACTCTCGACGCGGACATGGGAAAACGCGATGCTTTCGCCAATTTCAAGTTTAGACGTTCCAAGCCGACTAATAGAAATTATGCAGGGGGTGCCAAGGAGCAGGAGAAGGAAAAGTTCGTCAGCTGGACATTGCCGTCGGCTACGACGGATTAGAAGTAAAACTATAGCACTTGACTAGTTAAAATTTTATTATAATTAATATTATTTTTATTATAATTAGTAATAATTATTATAATTTAATTGTGCAATTCTTGTATGTGACTATTCCAAAATAATTCCCCAATATTAATTTAGATTTAATTTATAGCTAAATCTATGAAAACCGTACTGATCCGAAAACTGATGCGAAAGATAAAAGCTATGTTTATTTTATATATAAATTTATATATAGTGTACGATAAGTCTAGGCAAGTGAAACGATATGAAAAGTGTATCTGTCGAATGCACGCAATTTAACTGTGATAATTTTATGTAGTTATGTTTTAATGCCTAAGTGCAAATTTATATAGAAAATAGTGCAAGTTTTATATGCCTATATAAATGTATAATTAAGAGACTCAAAAAAGAAAAAAAACCAAAAAAAAACAAGCAAAAGATATTGTAGAAGAATTTTCTCAGCATCCAAAACTTATAGCTAATATATTCTTATTAAAAAAAAAAAAATACACTTAGTATTAAACATTTCATAATAGCAAAAAAAGATTTTTTCCTTTGCACTTTTCTATATCCCTTAACAGCCTTATTTGTATTTTGATAAGTTTAATAAAAATGAATTATTTAACTGTATAAAAAACTTGTACTAAACATAGTGAACACGTGACTTCTCCCAGCTTCTATAATGGTTCCAATGATCTTAAAATTTATTTAAAAATCAAATTCTAATCCAATTTCGTTGCAATTTTATTGATAATGTGGTACAGCTGTCGTCTGTTCTGTTATTTTCGATTCAAATTTGTGATTATTTTATATGAATGTATGCCTTAACTTAGCCTAATTTATTTATTTGCTAATGCTACTCGTCGTTGTTTGGCTTGAATTGGAAAGGCAACTCAACAATGGCAAATTATGTATATTAAATGCGAAGTCATCTAACAAATTGCAATATTTTTATTGATAACAGATGTGTAAATAAGTTACTTTTAATAAATTTAACAATCATAAATTATATTTCTATGTACTTTGAGCTAAAACAAGAGATTTTCGTTTTGTTTCTTTAGAAGAAAATAATTTGTAACTAGAATTTGGTTATATATCATTTGTTTCTTTTTGTTTCACTTTGGCGTCGTTAAAGTTTCTTCATATCAACAGAGTTGTTCTGGTTTTTTCTAGCCACATCTAATAGGAAGGCTTCTTGAGGGCTATCATTTCATGTTGCAAACAGTGCTTGAATGCATCCCAGCCCTCCGACTTGGCCGTCGACTGTAAGGCAATAGTATTTGATTAGTTTCACAGGGAACAGTTGTTGGTCTGACTGGTCAAAAGATAGTTATAGTGCGCAAAGGTGGGAGATACGACAAGTGTGTGAGACGCAGAGTCGAAAAATAAACTGGGGGGTTCCATACCATCTTGAACCAACCTTTGCTTGGGCAGCGTTTTTATCTTTTGGTTTCTTATACCTCATCTCTATGATATCAGCATCTTGCTAGGAAATAACAAAAAGCACGAGTGTATTTGCCATACATTGACAAAAATTGGAACTTTGGGCCGGGGCTTTAACTATATGTATGGACAGCTGAGTCAGGTGAGTCAGGTTTGTCAACAATAACAAACGTTTTGGCATAACAAAAATATTTGATTAGCAGATGAACAACAACAAGTAAATTAACAAAACAAATGAACGCGATCAGGTGTGTGAATAAATGAGAAAGGTGTGAGAAAATAAAAAAGCAAAAAATCAGAAATTAATTGGGGATATTCCTGCATAAATCAAACTGAGAAACAGTCATTTATGAAACAGTTTAATTGATTGTAGGCATTACCCTAACATTCAACAATGCTTAAAATTAAATAAAATAAAATAAATTTAATATTAAACATTAAATAAAAAGCCAATTTATTGTGTATAGATAAAAATTTAATATGTTTTTGGCCAATTTAAAGCTTAAAAATAAATGTTTAATCCAATTGAGTCGTTAAACAATTGGTGACAATACAAATTAATATATCAACTGAAAGGTAATAAATAAGGAACATTCAAGCTTAGGCACAAAGAATGATTAGAGCTTAAAACAAATTAAATACACACACAAATGCGAGACATACAAACACACACACACACATATAAGCGATAACGGGAACAAAAGCTGTTTGAGTTTAGTGCCACAGCGCATCGCTGTCAATGTAGTAGTCCAATTGGCGACAGAGACTATGGCGCCAGGCTTGGAACATGGGATACTCGGGATCATCGTATGCATCCAGTGCCTCATTGTAATCAAAGAAACGACCACTTACTCTGAAGCCGCGATGCAAGCGATCCTTCATAATGGCTATGAACTCCTTGTAATGCAGCAGGCCATCGCCATCCGCATCGAATATGGCAAACACCGTATCAATCAGATGCTCACTGAGGCTATAGCCCGTACAGATTTTAGCAGCGCGCGCAAATTCATCTGTTCAAATATTCGAAATTGAAAATATTGTCTTAGCAAATAGATTTAGATTTATAAACCCACATATATATCACTTGACTCACCCTTGGATATGGAGCGATCGGCCAGTGTGTACATACGCATGGCAATGGTGAAATCATCGAGATTGTTGAGAAAATGGCAAAAGTCTCGAAAGTCGTTAAAGGAAATGCCCTTTTCATCCTTGACGCGCTGCAGCAAACGCTCCAGAAACACATCGTACTCATCCGTGGCCAGATAGGTGTAGCGCAGCAAGATCTTGGCAAAATCTAACTCTGTTATGAAGCTTTGACCCTTGGAGAACTCATTGAACTCCAGTTCCAGCACCTCGGTCTGCAGATTGTCCATGAAGCGATAGAAATGATCATAGTTGATCACCCCAGTGCCGCGCTTGCCAAACAGATGCAGCTGCAGAGTGGTAGACACCATATGACGTCGCTGTAGTCCCTCCACATCATCCACATAGTCGCGCTGCAAATTTGCAATTATATATATATAGTATATGGTTTGGTAGATCTTTATTCAGTTTAGTCACACTGCAATAAAAGAGGCGCATGCTCAACCTTACCTCAAGCGGGGTTTCTTCCTTTTCATTGCAATCGGAATCGTTCTCTTCTGGCGTCTGATCGCCGTGTTTTTCTTTCCAAGCGCCGCTGAATATGCGCTCCATCTGGGATTTTTCGGTTATATACAAATCGTTCGAGTGGAGGGGTTTTTGGGGGTAGTTAGATTTGGAGAGAAGAACAGTTAGGTTTAGTTGGTTACACAGGGCATAAGGGGTATGGTTTTTTAAAAACGTAAGAAAAACAGAACGTAACGTAACGTAAGTGCATAATGTAATCAAATTTAAAAGCATACGTAATAAAATATGCGGAATATATAGAAAGCAATTATACAGCTTTGCAAATAACATAACATAACGTAACGTAACGTAAGGTAACGTGTAACTAACGTAACTATGCTAAGCTTCTACGTATGCGTTTTGCGCATATTTTACAACGTCGAGCGTAGTTTGGTTTGCTGGAAAGCAAAGCTATAAGATATTTTTATTTATTTTTGTCGATTTCTCGTAGACTTACTAGACCCTTGGGTCGTGGAGCTGGTAAAGTTTTCAAAACTGCTTTCTCCTCAATGGGTACTAAGCGCCGTAGCTGTTTTATATTATTAAATAAAATGATGGTGTTCCATTAAAATAATAAAAATAATAATAATAATTAATAATAAAGGATAACTCCTGTAGCTAACGCTGGCTATTTAGATAGAATATCAAATTATTATAATTGTAAATAAAAATTGATCAGAAAATTAATCTTACAAGTTCTTTGGTCTTTGGCTCCACATCTTGTATGGACTTAATTGCGCCAGCCAAAATGGAAATTATCTGTTAAAATAAATTAAAATAATAAAAATATATGAAATAATATAAAAATATATAAAAAAAAAGATTTAAAAAAGATAAATTAAATAAAAATAAAAATAAAAAAATAGTTACATGAATACTGGTTACATTTAAATTACACACATTCATTATATATCCTTCTCTATATACAACTTACGACTAGAAACTCGGCCTTATCCACGCGCTGATTGCCGTCCGTATCGAACATGTTGAAGGCAATGCGAAAACCGGACTTGGGTTCTATAAAACATACATCATAATTAGTTGAAGCTTAAACAACACTTTAAATATATTATATTAATATATATATATTATATATATATTATATTAAGAAGCAAGTTCTCTGCGCTTGAATGGAGAGACATCTCGCTTGGCTGTGGGCCACTACTTACTGGTCAGAACGGAGAGCAAGAATAAGTACTCCGTGTAGGAAACAATGCCTGAATAAGAAATTTATTAATCCAATATTATATATAATTATTTGAAGTATCTACTTGCCCTTGTCCCTGAGATTGCGAAAGAGATGTGAGGAACCCTTTTTGACAGCTGGCGTCTGATCCTTGTACTTTTCAACTTCATCGGTGCTTAGCACGCGTCGCTTCAGTCGCGCTGAGGATTGAACAATTATTAACAGGATTTAGTTATGATTCGGTATTGTGTTTCCTTACGTCTGGGTTCCTGCTCGACGACAGATTCCAGAAAGTCTTGTGGTGTCATGTACAGCTGATTCTCGTACTCCACGGAAGCGAATTTAATGAAGCGTCGCTCGCGTGCGGTTAGTTTAACGTTCTCCAGATCGGTGTCATCGCGATGCTTTATTGATAGACGACAAAAGATGAAATGTTGGGTAATTTGATATGCATACACACACGCGAATATATATCGCTATATAATGGGCATAAATCAGCGCCGGATTGGATCGCCAATAATTTCCTTAGCTGGCGCACAAAGGCGGCAACTGCAGACGACAAATAACCGATCGATATCGGAAATCAGGCCGTGCGTCTGGTGACGTTTTGATTAATGCTTGAACGCGCCTTGAACTGCGATGTTATTATAAATATATCAGTTATATATATGCCTGGCTTATTTGTAGTCTGCTGCATGGGGCTTTAAAGTGCAATATTGATGGCCCGGACAGGATTCCCACGTTAAGCATTGGCTAAGCAGCCCGGGCCAATAAAGTGCCAAATTGATTTGGCCACAAGATTTTTTGGGGGTCGGCCCATGCGGACATATGCATGTATATGGTTATAAAATAAATTGGCTTAAGCTCCATAAATCTGACATTTAATGCCACACAAACTGTGGGCAGTGGCCGCCCCACTGAAATGACTCAATTTTCAGGCCACATGCAAAAAGTCGACTGTCTGGGGCATGTGTGCCCCAAAAATAAAACTAAGCAAAAGTGATCTAATTATCGGGTGTACGACTGGCAAATACCCTGCATGTAGGGAGACATTAAAAAATATTTATAATTGTAATATAGAACTGTTGACTGAATGATGTGCTATCAAATGACTGTGTCAATCAATCAGTCTGTCGCATTAGTTAATCAATCAATCTGACTCACTGACTGATTGATTAACTGATGCAACAGACTGACTGATTGGCAATCTGATGGATGGATTGACTGTTTGATTGATAAACATATTGTCAAATTACAGATGTAAAGAGTGTAAAGCTACAATTATACTTTTTGATCTCTAAGAGAATCTTTGCTTGAATTCGTCCATGTTTAGGACAAAAACTTAAGCTTAAAGTATGGTAAGCTTTACGAATCGAGATTTATAATACTTAAGTTTTACTAATTCGTAAACTATGCCTAATGTATTATTAAATTATATTATAATACTTATATGGTGTACCTAAGAAATACTTCTTATTATATATAAATCAAATCAAATTTGAAAGAACTTTGACCTATGCCTTTAGGTTTCATAGTTAATATAGACCATTAGACCATTGCTCTAAGCCTTCCTTTGTCTGTCACACTGGTAGTACTTTATGATACCCTTGCCTAAGCCATTTCGAATGGGTATTGGTCTTAATAAGACAAAGAGTTGTGCGCAATTTGAATGTTAGACATGTGCAGCAGTCAGCAGCCAGCAGCCAGCAGCACTTCACGCCCACGCGCTGCAATTGAATCGTGTGTTAATTCTTCATAACTTCGGCTGACATCATCCAGAGGCCAGGCAGGAGAGCCGCAGGCGCTCGGCAGGCGCTTTATATATATATTTTATAGGCAACAATTAAAACTCATTCATCATCGTGAGAGGCAGTCGTCGTGGTTGTCATAACGTGGCTCAGGGACTTGGCACATGTCAGGGACGCTGCGGCCCGAAACATAGCCACGCCTGCGTCTGGCATTGGGCCTGCCAGGCAGACAGACAGTCAACCAGCCAGCCAGCCAGCCTTATAGTGGGTGTATCAAAATCCACACTAGCCAGATCGATTGATAGATAAATTTTGTGGCAATTGTGGCATTTGTGTCAGCATACGTTCTGTGGGCACGTTGTCAGGTGCGTGGGCGGAGTTCGCAGCTACTTGGACACTTTATCAACTAAACCAAATGCACTTTTCATTATTATTATTATTATAATAACTTGTTGTCGGATTTTCAAGGTGTGTGGCAAACAACATGCGCTCAATTGCCGCACATAAAGCATTCTTTGTTGTTGTTGTGCTGCATTTTTGTCGAAATTAATGCAAAGCCAATTAAATATTCAAGAGCACTTAGATTGTATAAGATTAGATTGTATAAAAATCTGATTTTAATTGCAACATTAAAATTACGAAATAGACCAAAATCTGATTTTGTGAATGAGGAAAGGCGAATAGAGAATTTGAGTGGGGTTTACAAAAATCTTCATGACAAATTTTCAGTTGTTCCAGTTATTTGGTTTCTGAGTGACTTTCAATAAACAGATAAGGCAATACATTGATTATGTTCTACAAAAGTATTTTGACATAATTTTCCCATTTAAACAAGCTCGACTGACAATATTGCCTTGAAACTCTTTGTCAAAGCCCTTCAGACCAGCTCACAGCGATATCGGCCACATTTCAGAAACCTGAATTCCAGCTCAAAGCTCTATTTTACAGACTGTTAACTCATTTAATATTATAACTATATATATCTGATATATAATATATTTTTAATTTTTCATTTATAATAGTTTTAATTACAATAGTAAACTATAATGGATAACTGCTTTTTTTGTTGGATATATTAGTCTGATTCTATTTAATGGGAGTTTGAATCAGAAGCGTGAAAACTGTTCCAATTGGGTTACTCTCCACACATATGGGCGGAAAATAATGAAAAATCAAGATGTATATTATAAAATTTCAAAAAAATAAAAAACCTGCGCTTAGCTAAATAAAAAACTAATTTGTTCTGTAAGCTTTTAAAGCCAACTCTATTACTAATCCGCTCGACTGCATGAAAGTCAAATTAGTCAGCTCGAGTTCCCAGGCAATTTCATTACTAAACACGAAACAACATTCAAAAGCATCAGAGCACTCAATGCTATACACATTGCTCAAGCTTTGACAGCTAATTACCCAAAGCACCTCATCCAAATATTAGTTATTCACACCCTAGAATAAATGGAACAGCAATAAAATGCTTATCAGGGCGACAGCACACGCAACGGCAAGTCAACAAAATTTTTTTGGGGTTTAGCAACACTTAAACAACTGACAATGTCAACAGGTTGAAAGACAAGTTTGTTGTTGTTTTTGTTGTCGTTTATTGTTGTTCAATGAACTTGAGCACGCAACGACAAGAACAACAATAACAACAACTAATGGAAAACGGTGCCCCCAAAAAGCAATAAAGACCGTGAAACACTTTTGTTTTTTTTTTTGTTACGTGGTGTCTAAGGCCCACAATGAGTAATCGCCACAAATTAAGTTGTTCTACGTAAACCAGACGCTGGTTTGATTTTGTTTATTAAAAGCCAATCTAATCAAATAAAACTAAAAAGCGCAGCGAATGCCGCGAGCAAAACAAACACACAACACACACACACACATTAGTTACTAAACAGCTGTTCTCATGTTACGTTATGACAAACGCAACAGCTGGCTGCGCTGCGTAACGTAAGCTGCCCCAAGCTAAAAATAACTGCGCGAGTCTTTTACGGTCATTTATTGACTTTTCCACACACGCATCATGCACGCTCACCCAATTGCACTGTTATCACATGTATGATATTGTTTATCGCTTTGCAACTATTTACCAGACTCTTCTTTCGCATTGCATTCGCCGTATTGGCGGCGCTTCGCAGACGAATGAGCGCAGTGAGTGCCGCCAATGAGACGAAACTGCCGCCCACTACCAGCAACAGACGTCGCGTATTGTTCCTCGGTTGGTATTTATTGGCAAATCCAGTGCTGGCATTGCGGAAACATGATTTATACACTATAGCACTTTGTTGTTGTGTTAAGAATGCACTGGTTTTAACCGTTAGACGCGCTACGACCTTCGCCATTGTGGATGGGCTCCGCGCTTTGCTCGCAAGAAGAAACTAAGCGAAGTGACAAATAGAAAATACGTAAGAGTCAATTGGTTAAACGTTTGTCACGTAATGCGCTCGTAGCGTTGCCACCTAGACAAACTAGTGCACAGTGTTGTATGCGTGTGGCGGGCAGTTGGCGCGCATTTGAAATTGTTCACAGCGATATAGAAATGATTTTGATAAAAACTAAAATAAATATATAGTAACTGAAATGAATTTAATAGACATGAAATTAATAAAGAATTATATTAATAAATTTAAATTTAAATTTAAATTAAAAATTAAAAATTAAAAATTAAGAAAACACAATTCGTTTAAATTCTAATTGACTTTGCTAATAAATTTATTTGTCTAAGAACGTCAGCCAGACATATCGATGTGCTGTGATCAACGTCACGCTGCAATGCTACGTGCACAAATTCACACAAGTTTCCAATTTACGCAATTCCAAAAACTATTTGTAAATCCTGGCAGCGTAAATCGCTGTGGTTTTTCTATTGAACAAACATTTGACGCATTTTTCGCCAAATTTGTATTTTTTATTGGGCATGTCCGAAATATGGACGATGACGCGCCCGCTCCCACAAATATCGCTGCGTCAATTGCCGGCCGAGTCCAAAGCTCAAATGACTCACGCCAGCCAATGGAATCAATAAAAATGTCGAAATATTTACTTAAGGCTAAAGAAATATACCAATTCGATATCAATGCAATGCGATTCAAATCAAAACCGGACCCATCAAATTCAATAGAAATGTTCACAACCGCAAAAGAAAAACAAAAAAAAAATGAATAATGAAAAAAATATCGATTTCAACAGAGATCTGTTCTGGCCGCCCTTAGCAGCGTCCCTGGAGGGCAGAGGCCACAGGTGTAGTCTGTGGCGTCTGTGCTGCCCAGCCAGCCAGATCAGTTGACACCACATGCAGCAAGTGGCATCGCGAGCTCTATGAAATGCTTGGCATTGTTTTCAGTTCGACCGAAGTCCGACAGGGACCAGAGACCACGGACTGGCGTCCAAATGGGGTTTCGATTTTCTCCGACCAATTCATGAGCTCGTAAATTATAAAATTCTGTTTTAGTTTCATCTTTGACTCATATTTATTGCTGAGGATTGTGTTTCCTTTCGGTTCGCCAGTATTTCCTGCGAAAGTTGTAAAAATTTCAGCATTGCCAACGGGCTTCGCCAAGCGCCAGGCCAACAACTTGGTAAACACAATTCGTAAGCCATTAAAACGTTTAAATATCCGTTGGCACATAAAAAATTTCAGTTGACGCCTTCGCTTTGCTTTCGCTCTATCTCTCTCTCTTTCAGTCTCTCTGTCTCTCTGCTGTAAATATCCTGCGGCTATGCGAATATACATGTATATATATCTGGCCAAATTTTAAACGTTCAATTTTTGGTAGTAATAAAGTCGTTTCAATTAGCTTTTGACTTGCAGCCGCATCGTTTTTTTTGGCCAAAAGTAAATCGGCAAAAATTTGTTTTAACTTGGCCCTCAAACTTAGCGCCAGCCTTCAGGGCAAACACATGCAACCTATACTCTTGCTAAGGGCATTATAATGGAGACATCAAATATGTAACCTTAAATAGCTATAGTTAAAGATAGAGTTTAGACTTTTGGGCTTTAACAATTCCCATATCTGGCCAAGATATATGCAGATAGGGCATATATTATTCGGCATCTTTTTGTTTTGTCTACTCTTAATGTTACCAAAAGTTAATTAGTTTGGCTCTTAACAGCTGCAAGAGGCAGCAGCTCCAACTCCAACCATTTAAGCCACACGCAGCTATTAGCTAATATTGGGCTGAAAATTGAGGTGATTAACGCATCATCTAACGGTAAACTTATGCATTTTTTGATATATGAGCCGATTATTTTTTTGACATTTATGCGCCTTCCCCTTTCTGTTTTCTGTTTGTTGTTTTTTTATGAACAGATTATTGAGATATGTCAACGTTTGGGGTATTCTCACGAACTGCCTGCGTTTCCGATCAGATATTTTCTTGTTTCTCGATCGTTTCTGATAACACTTGAATGAAAAGAGAGAGAGGGAGAGGGAGAAACAGAGAAGAGTTCAATGTCAATGCTCAATCAGTTAAAGAGCATTTTGTGTCAAGTGATTTGGGCAGCAGTTGATGCATGTGCCTCGACAATTTTTGATGAGGTGTTCACTGGAGTTGCATTTGAATGTATATATAGATATATATAAATTTATATATATAGAGTTGTATATATTTGTGGGGGGAATTACGCGGACACCACCTGTTGGGCGAGTTCGCTTGAACTCATTGAGTTGTAATTAAATGAGGACCACACGTGAGACATAAACAAGGCGTTGCCCTGTCACATACACTCACACACTCAGACACACACACACACATGCATACACTCACACTCATAAATCGTAACGGCATATGCAAGGCAGTGGCAGGAGCAGGCGCAGCGCATGATGCATTGAGAGGCATACAAGAGTATGCTCTGCTAGCAGATATCCTATAAACTGTTGAGCCACAAACATTTTTAGTTACTTGAGTGCCGTATATGAGCATGATGAGAGAAATTTGTTGAAGCCAAGAAATAGCTCATGACATGTGTATATTGAAGGTTAATAAGCAAAATATACAATATATTTAAATTGATAGGCTTAAAACATTATAGTTCTGTATTTTTATTGATAAATTTTCAGTTTGAATAAGCTTGTTTACCAAAAAACAAAAAACAAAAAAACGTGTTGAAAATCTACAATCTAATTTGAAAATGCTTAAATGTTGAAGGCTTTTGGGTCGAGGCATTCAAACAAATGGAAGCAGAGCTCCAAGCTAATATGTAAAATTATCATAATATTATTACTATTAGTATAAGATATTATTATTGCAAAACTCTAATATTTGTTTAACCAAACAGTATGAATCGTAGCTTGACTAAAGAACAGCAGAAACTGCAGCTGAATCAATATTAAATAACAATGAAATATAGTGAAAAGAAATCAACTAATGTTGATTCACATATTTGATTTTCGTTATATAAATTCATAGATGCTAAGCTCTATAATAATATAATATAATAGATAAGCCAAGCCTTAAATCAAAACAAAAATCATTTGCTGCAAACGAAACACATTTCATAAATTTCAGGCTACCCTTTCCAGACTCATGTGCATAGCATACAGGGTATAGAAAGGGTGCCAACTATCGCATTACCTAAGGACAACAAATGTTTTGTTGTTGTTGTTGTTGGGGGCGCTGGCAACATCAACAGCAACAACAGCAGCAGCCGCAGCAGCAGCCGGTTTTTCCTTTTGGTTTGCTTGGCCTGTTCAACAAGTTGCCCCGCGTCGGCATCTAACATGTTGCACCTTGATTTATGTTGCAAGCCAAGGCCCGGGCTGGTCAACAATGCTTGGCTGCCGCTCCAATTACATCACTCAAAAAGAGCGAGACAGAGACATGATCAGAGTGCGAGAGAGATAGAGAGAGAGAGAGAATAGTAACTACAGTTAGGAACTGCATCTGGAACGTCGCTTGGCTGTCACATTAGGCCACACTAATCGGACGCAGAGCCAACTTTATCACACAACAAGATCTCAAAAGGATTACAGTCTAGACTCCAGACTCTAAATAGACTCTCCATAGCAAGTCAGGCTGCTTGTTTTAACGGGTTCAGCTGCAGCAGGTTTGCAGCTCTTTCAGATAGCATCCCAAATGTTAGATAGCAGTAAGAAGAGGAAGACAGAACTCCAGAGACAGAACTGCTCTTTTGTCTATCGTCTATCGTCTCTCACATTTGATTAAGTTTAGATAGCGCCGTAATCTGAGCTCCACAAATGCTCCATTGGCCACCAGAGCTGCCGGCGCTGAGTATTTGTTTGTTTTATATTTTTTCTCTAATTTTATTAATTGTTATTGCTGGCAAGTTCCATAAATTGTTGTCTATCGCGCGATGGCCGTTCCACTGATTTGGTTAATAGCCGCGATATTGATATCGATTTCGTTGCAGTCACAATAAAAATTGCTCACATTAAAGCTCCAAGACTCTTTCTCGTTCTCTCACAGGCCCCCAACATCATCAGACAGGTGTCTGTGTCTGTGCCATGGGAAACGGTAACAAGACAAGGAGCTACCATAGATAAGATGAAAGTTGGAAACTGAGCTGGAGGGATTTAGGAATTTATTTGTGGCAGAGAAATTTAAGAACTTTATGAATACCTGAAATATTTGAAATATTTTGAAAAATGATTAACCAAATGAACTGCGAGAAATACATTCAGTTTGCAGAATGAGAAATATATTACAAATTCTTGAAATATGCGAGCAACTGACAAGTTTATGTACTACAAAATAGTTTTATAAAAAAAAACTATAGAAAAAGCCTTGACAATTTTTACAGTAGTACAAAAACATATTTGTTTTAAAATTCTATTTTAAATATGTTTAAGATGTATTGGGAATTTAAAACAAAATCATAAACTTGAGCACGAGACATTCTTGTTAAAGTATTGCAAAATGCTAAAAGACAAAAGAAAAATTTATATAGCTGACAAATTTGTAAAGATATTAAAGAATTTGTATAAGTAAAATATGTTTATCATAAAATATACATATATTTAGAATTATTTTAAATGAAATTTTAAAATTTACTATTTAAAAATTTATTTGATATCCAATTTTTAAAAATTTATTTAAAAATAATTCTAAATAACTAATTTAAAAATTTGTTTTTTTATATAAATTGTTTTTATTTATACAAAAATATTTTTAAACATATTAAGAAATTATTACAATATTTTAAAATATTTTAATTTAATTTTGTTAAATTATTAAACAAAATTAAAATTAGATTAGATTTAAATTCGCTTTTAATAATAAATTCCTAACTGCTCCTAGATCCAAGGAAAATAATCTCAATAAAATATCTCTAGAATTTGCTTAACATATATATAATAATTAAAATTTCTTAAAATATAATTATTTAAAAAAAAATATATGCCTTTTTATTCAACTAAAAATCAGCTTAGTCATTATATTTATTTTAATTAATTTATTTTATTTTTTTTTATATTTAAATTAAATTAATTTTTACTCTATAGTTCTCTCTATTCCCTTTGCTAGCTCCTTTAGAAAGTCCATATGTTTCTTGTCCACATTTCGTGGTTCAAGGTTCCCATTTTAGATGATCAATGGGTGAAGGTGCCCTTCACTTGCTGCCCATAAATTGCTCAGCGCTGGCCAGACTCTGCGATCCCATTAAGAATCAAGCGCTTAATTTATTAAATTGCCATCGATGGCTGCCAAATTAAAATGTCAGCCAGCAACAAGTTGACAAAAAAAGACAGACAAAAAAAAAATAATAATAAAAACAAACAAATAAAATACTCTGAAAAAAGTGTCATAAAGTTGTGTGACAGATTTCTTTGATTCATAACGCTCATAAATTAGGGGCTGGCACATTTTGGGCGTGCCATCGAAACTGGCGAAATTGTTAGCCCAAAGCCAATGAAATCAATGCCAATGCGGAATGCATAAATATTTTGGCAAATTAAATGAGATTCATTTAGCTGTCGTCGTCGTGTGGGAAGCACCCTCAATGTTGGGTTGGAATGCAGCATTCGGTTTGCATGTGTCGAACGCATAAGTTTTCATGATGATGACATTCATGGGGCTGAGAGAAGCTGGCGACAGGCGCCAGTTGCCCAATATCGATTGCCAGTTGGCTCATCAAATGAATCACTTGCATCTGCTTAGCGAAATGGGTCAAGAATCATCGTATCCAGCTAGTCAAAGGCCACATAAACGCTGTGGCACCTGTTGCCGAACATAGAAATATAGATTTAATGCTATCATAAATAGCGACAGAGGCCCGACTAACCAAGGCTCTGCGACTGGCTAAACCACTTTCGGGCGGCAATTCCATCGATCAATTGCCTAGTCTTTGTGGCTTGGCTACTCGAATCTTGATTTTAGCCAAACAAACTATTTTTTATGCTCAGTTTATGGACTGACTAACGCCCAGGGGCGTGAAAAGTCTACTAAATTAGAATTAGTCTGGCTGAAAAACCCGTTGCAGCTGCGACCGTTCGACAACACTACAAATTCAATGAAATTATGTTATTTATTTTTTGAAACGACTACGTCGTCTTTTGTTTGGAATATGTCCTTCAATTGCTCATCGTTCCTTACAATATAATCGATAAGAACATCGTTTAGAAGCGTATTTATAAGTCTTAAGTTTATTATATCCATAGCAGCCGATTGGCACACATAGCTAAGCCCTGGATCCACAGGAATAAGTGCTTGTTCCAGTTTATCGGTTATCTTCGATAGGGGATATAGATAAGGGATATAGAAAATATATATTTTTAGATTACTTGGCTAACTGAAATGATAGTTACTTAAAAGCTTTTTATTTGTATAATCTTATTGATGGCTTGTCGATTACCATAGTTAATTAGAAAGAAATATCCAATCGATCCAATCCATTTTTATAACCCTAGTTAAATATATAAGCTATCTTTTAATGTTGAATAAATCCACTGAATAGTTGAACAAATGTTCGATAATTATCGATTACCTGTCAATCCTTAGCAAAATAAGATCTGTATAGGAAGCTATAGAATAGCAGGCACTACTTTCTATTCGGCATTATCACTTCATTATCATTATCAAATATAGCTGTTAAGGTATTATATCGTAACTATAGATCACTCTTTAACTAATCGATAAATGCAGATCTTTACATTATTACCTATTTCATCTGCGTATGTACTGACACAACTTCTGGTACTATCATATTAACAATATTTTCTACTATCTATACACTATCGATAAATGTCGAAATGAGAGTTCAATCTATAGTGTCAAAAATTATTTGCAATTCCTACCGATTGAAATCTCAGGGCCAAGTTTTGCAACCAATTGTGCTTCCTAATGGCCATAGTTTGTTGACGGTTCACAGTTTGCGTCATTGCATCCACGAATGGAGCTCCTCTAAAAAACTTTTGGTAGCATCTGTCCCACAATAATGAGATGACCCGGCATAGGTTCTGTTGCAGAGGTTGCTGTTCCAGTCGAAGGCGACATATATTGTTCAGTGGATTGCTGACCGTTGAGCTGGGTTCTATGGAGTGCAGACGCATCCACATATGAAATAGGGGTACAATACAGGTAGAGTTGTCATCCGGGCTGTCGAGGCCGTCGAACTTGGCTTGCTTTCGTGAGAAGCGCACTTGCCGTGCCTCCTCGCCGCCTGGATAGCGTGCCCCTTGTTGGCCCATACTTTGCCAGCAATGGCGATGGCTCTGTAGATTGGCATAAACTGAGCTGTGGATTGATAGCTGGCTAATCGTATATAGATGCCATATGACTGAGTAGCACTTACTGCCATTCCTTAACATAGAGCTGTCGCAACTGCTGGCCAAGCAGCTCTTGGCTCAGCTGCATTTCAATGTAAAATTTTGAGATCTATTGAAAAGCTAACCTAAAACTTGTCGCTTGCTATATACATAGAAAGTTGTCTGACAAATATCGAAAGTACTATACGCTGCATTATTGTTTTCGACCTTCGACCCAAAAGATGTTGTTCCAATTGTCAACGGAAAAACAATTTGATTTATGAAAATATATATATATATATATATGATTTGTCCACCTTGAGTTTGCTTTAATATATATCATTTTTTCATTACGGTTGCACTTTAATTAACATAGCAATCTGAATCAAAATATTTACAAATCAATTATTATTATGATTAGCAACTGTTGCAATCACTTCCAGCATAATCGATCACCCAGTTAGGGGCCACTCCAACCGGCGACCAACTGGCGACCGCTGCGTCGACAGATCCGAGACGCGAGTCCATTGATATTTGCATATTTATACCACAAATGCCGACGATGCGATGCACTCGCCTTGAGCTCTAGGAAATATATACTTGACTTTGTTTTTCGAAACATTTTCGTACAACTAGGAAAACCCAATTTTTGTTTGGATAGAGATCAAGAATTTGTTTTTTAAATGTGCCGGAAATTCAATGAATCTATGTCAACTTGAAGTAGACAACAGCTCGAGGCATTTCTGTGGAAAAATTATTCTAGTATAATCATAGAGCTGCTAGCTTTCAGTATTTCCTATAGATATATATCTAAAAATGAAAAATTTCTGAAAAAATTTTAATTTATAAACACTTTAATTGAAAGCTTTTCAGTTGGTTGGCAGAAAGAAGGGCTCAAAGAACAAGCTTTGAATCCGAGAATAAGCTTCAGTTCACATACAAACTCTATGAGGTAAAATTTAACAATAGCTTTTTAAATAAGAATATTAAGAATAATATTCTCAAAATTTAAGTTATTAAGGAACTTATATCATTTATGAGCTATACAAAACAGGTTCTAATCAGATATAATAATATATTACAATAATAAAGTAGAATAAAAACAACAAAAATATATAATAAAAATAATATTTAATAATAATACAAAATAATAATATTAATAATTAATAATAATAATAATAATAAATTATAATAACAATAATAATAATAATAATATTCAGATAAATTCATCAGCTAAGCTTAGTTTTTCTCGCATTCAAATTACAAACAGCGGGTTAAGAATTTGTTTTGCATTGCGAATAGTTATTTATCTTTTGAGTTGTTCATATTAATCAGTCAGTCAGCTGGCTTAAATAAACAAAAGGCAGCAATGGATAGTACATTAGCTGTACAAGTTGTAATTGATTCGATTTGATTGGAAATGTGTCTGTCTGCTGCTGGCTAAATGTTAGCTGTCTTTGTCGCCATGCGCTGATAGACGACGTTTACAATTCTATTGACATCAATTATCTATTGCTTATAAACTGAATAATGATAAAAAGTTAATGTACGCTAATGCATTGTGGCGAAATTGTTTAGCTCAATCAGTTAATTGCCGGCAATGCGCATTAGATTGAACTGGCGACAAAGAGCGTAATTGTTAGCGTTCTTTATCAAAGCAAAACAATGGGCAAGAGTCCATGAATGGAAGTTGCTCTGTAATATGATGTATTAGAGGTAGTCCAAATACATGGTAACTGTTTCAATTGACATTAAAAACTTTGTAAGAAATATATACAGAAAACAAAATAATCTTAGCAGTAAGTTCGAATCTCTACTCAGTCTAGTCAGTCTGTTACATATATTGTGATAACTTGATCATGCCTTCGCCCATTCAGTTGCATAGGGTACAAATCAGCAACTACTTTATGGTAGACATAACAACTATCATATCATGACAATGTACATGACAATATATTTTGTAATTTAATCTGGGACAATCGGAACGATGCCGATTGCAATCTGGGCAACTGGACGACACCATAACGACAGCTTACAAGCAGGAAATACGCTCAGCCTTGAGCGAGCGTTTAAAAACGCGCAAGAAACGCGTGCGCCAGCTACACACCAACAACAACAACAAGGTGTAAAATGGGCAGTCACGTTTGTCAGGATCAGCCGGCGAAGCGTTTAATAAGGTGACAGCTCAGCGTATCGTAGCAGCTGCTCAGCAGCTCATTTAGATGCGGGAACACCTCAGCATGAGGAAGCAGCAGAAGCAACAGCAGGATCCCGATCCGAAACGATCCTGATCGGGATCAAGAAGCGCCTTGGCACTTGCTAGCTGGGTACGCTTTAATTAAACTAACATCTCGGGCTGGGCAATTACACGGAAAAAGGGTCAAAGGTCGGCGGTCGGCGGCTGTTGAGGCGAGCACATTAAGCCGAAACACTCAACAAACGCTAGAGCCTTAATTAAGTCATTAGCTCTAAAATGTCCTGCTGCTCGACGCCTTAATTAATCATTTTAATTGTTCATGTGTGCGTGGCCACGCTAGAGTCAAGGACAAAGCATTAAGAAAGAATTGTGCCCAAAAACTGCGGGGGAGCGTATTTTGTCTTTAGTTATTTATAGGTCAATGCTGGGGCTGGTTCTGGGTCTGGGTCTGGGTCTGGATCTTGACATTTGGCATGCGCTGTCTTAAACTAAAATGTTGGGCACAAATGTTACAAATGTGGTTTCTGGTTGCCAACCTAACCAAAATGGGGTTGCGCTCTGCACTTAGTATTTCCACAGAATGGAATGTGTTTTAGAAACTATCCTCATAGAACGGAGTAAAACTTAAGAGATGTTTGCCTGTAAGGGAATTAGTTGAGAAACTCACTTAGACGAAGAATTTATATTGAGAAAAGTATTTTGAAAATATTACAAAGGAAAGTAGTTCAATTTAGAGAGATTGAGAGAGAGAGAGAGGGAGGGAGGGAGAGAGAGAAAGAGAGAGAGAGAGAGAGAGAGAGAGAGAGAGAGAGAGAGAGAGAGAGAGAGAGAGAGAGAGAGAGAGAGAGAGAGAGAGAGAGAGAGAGAGAGAGAGAGAGAGAGAGAGAGGAGAGAGAGAGAGAAAGAGAGAGAAATGGGGAGAAAGAGAGAGAAAGAGAGGGAAAGAGAGAGAGAGAGGAGAGAGAGAGAGAGGAGAGAGAGAGAGAGGAGAGAGAGAGAGAGGAGAGAGAAAGAGAGAGAGACAGAGAGAAAGAGAGAGAAAGAGAGAGAAAGAGAGAGAAAGAGAGAGAAAGAGAGAGAGAGAGAGAGATAGACGACTATCTCTCTATTTCAGTTAAAATCAATAAATTCTAAACTCAAAGACTTACTTGAACTATTGAGAATCGAATAGGAAACTTAATATGTGTTTGTTATAGCGAATACATACATACATACATACATACATATATACATACATGCAAACGTACACATGAACACACACACATATGTATATATATATATTCGAATTCATATGAATTATCCTTTGGTTTAGTCGAATTCTCAAATTAAAGGTTTTTTCTTTTTTTTTCCTTATCGACTTCAGCCCAATTCGATTTATCTTCCCATATTGGCATGGAATTTCGATAGACAGATAGTTTTATTTACCATGACGTCTCTTATCTGCAGATCTTTGAATGACTCTTATCGGAAGTTATGACGTATACCTAAACGTAGGCACAGGCAGACCCCAACAACATTTTTAGCCCGGCCAATTGTCAAGTTCAACGTGCACGGCGTTTGTTTGCTGCTCGTTTTGCGGCATGTGATTTTTAAAAGCTCCCGCAATCTCAATGATAAGATATATAGAACAATATATTTCGATTTGGGGCACTCAGAAATAGTATATATATTAAGCTAAATTTTCTATTTGGATCACTATGCTGCTGCCGTCCAAAGCGTCCGCTTGCTAAGCTAGACTAAAAACAATATGATTATAGCTATTTAGTTATATGGGCAAACGTCACAAATAGAGCAGTGGAAACGCCCACATTATGTCATATATATGGCTTATCAGAGACAGTTAAAGAATAGCTATTAAAGCTTATAAAATTTGGTAAGGCTTTTCAGGGTCTGGCGCTTTGTGCGTCACTTGCTGTTTTTTTTTTCTCCATGTCAGCTGTACTTTGGGCAAATGTTAATTGGTGTTTGTGCACTTGTGAAATTGGCAACAAAAGCAAAAAACGAAAACAACAATAAATGAGTGTCTACGCGCCAAAATGCACAAACGCCAACCCCAAACGTTGTAATCACAAAAACGCTAAAAAAAAAAACGCGCGCGAAACGCTAGCGTTATCCAATTAGGAAATGCAGTAAATTGTGAGAACTGAGCACAAATTTGCTTAGGTGTATTCAGGCAAACATATATACATTTATTTTATCTTCTTATTGTTATTTATTTTATAAATATAAGTAAATTAAGAGATTTCATAAATAATTGCATTAAATTTATATTTGAAATAATAATAAAACATATGTACAAATTTATGGATATAGAAACTTTTCATTTGTTAATTATACATGAATATATTTTTTTCTTATAAGCTCACAAGAGAAGATTTATAATTTTGAAAATACAATAAACGATTTTATATGACGAACATAAGATATATTCTCAAAAATAATTTTGAGAAAATTATTTTTATATTATTAAAATATATGAAGCATTAATTTTTTTCAGGAACTGCCTGACAACCCGCATTTACCTATAATAAAATATTTTTTAACTCTTTAAAAAAGCGAGTCGAAAATTCAGAGAAATTACCTTCGTATAACTCAGTTGATTCCAAAGAAATGCTGTGGCAAAAAATTAAATTATAAGAATTTCCTACAATTCCTATTGCCTGTTTACCCGGCAAAGGGTAACCACTCCTGATACCAGTTAAATATGATTACAAGTATAAATAAGAAATTTCCTACAGTTAGAGTTAGTTAAATATTGCATTAGGCTAACGCTGTATAGCACTAATCATGAAAAGAGATTCAGGCGTAGCCGAACTGCTTTCACGAAGCGCACACGAAGACACGCGACAGAGGCCAGCCGACAGAGCAAACCGAGTGGTTCCGCGTATGTTTGAATGAAATTTTTGTTTTAGTCACTCGCTGGCATACGATTTGACAACACACGCTGAGCGGAGGGTCCGCTGATTGCGCCGTCGGCAGCATTTTCATTTTTTTCGAAATCGAACTGTTTTTCTTTTGGACGTTTGTCGTAGCATCCAACGCATCGCATCGCGTCGCGTCGATCGTGTTTTTTGAAATCGTTGTTCCGGTTTGAATTGAAATAGTTTTCACCCCCCAAGCGAAACCTTGTGAAAACTAAATTCAAAAATATATAAGGAAATAGCAAAACAAAATATATAACAAAAAAGAATTGTGCAAAGCATCAACTAAATATTATCTAAAGAGCATCTTGACAGCGGCCCTCGCCGGTCACTGCTCAATAGTTTCGAAATTTGAAATTTTTGACGTCGCTCCTCACGCAATTTTTACACATTTTCCAAAACAAATTTGATAAAAGAAAAATTTTTTAAAATTGTCTTTCAAAATAAAAAATAAGCGTAAAACGTGAACAAAAATATTTAAGAAATTAAAATTCAATAAAAATCAATGTCGAGTGCAGTGTTAAAAAGTGCAAACCAGAAAATGTTGAATTGTTGCTGCAATAAAATTGTGCAAATTTTTTAAAGTGTGCCAAAGTGCAGCTAAATAAAAAATAGATATTAAAAAAAAAAAACACAACAAAAAACGTCTACAGAAAAATTACTAAAGGCAAAAACAACAAAAATCGTAAAAGGTGCGTAAATTTTAGTTCACCACAAAAAAGCTGTCGTTACATAAGTTAGATTTTAGCGTAAAAAAAAACTTTGCTAAAAAATTGCAAAACATTTTTTACGCTGCTTAAAATAACACAAAAAAAAAATGTTTTTTTTTCGGTACAATTTTCCATTACTGCTGACACTTGAGTGAAATTTTAAGACTTTAATTAGTGTTTAAATAGCTTTTTAAAAATGATCTGGATTAAGCCATGCACTTTGGGAATATTCATATTTTAATATATATGTTAGCCAAAAGATGTTGGCATGCGAAAGAAATTGAAATACTTTGAACTTGGCAGACAGCCGAACGATCAAATTATTTTAAAATTTTAATAAAATATAAAATATATATATAAAAAAATTGCCAAAAAATATGTAAAAAGTTAGTTGAAATTTTCAGTTCTATGCCGTTGTTCAGCCATCATCAGCAAAATGATTTTTTTTTTTTGGGCTAACACTGAAGAAGTAAAAAACTCTCGCTACGTTTAAGCAAACAACAAAAAAAAAAAGAAAGAAGGTGAATACAAATTGTCAAAGGCAGATATTCCATTAGCTAGCTGCTAATTGCAGATAAAATTGATTTCGTATATTTTGGTTAGATTTCAGAGCAAAACAACAGGCATGCAAAGAAATGCCAGAAAAATAAGATAAGATCTAAGCCAAGCGCTTAGTCTAATTAAGCTAATCCCAATACTAAATGCACTTATCGACTAGGCTAAAGACAAGTCAACAACTATTCGCAGTAGTTTTCCATCTATTCAGATAAACAGAAAGCAACAAAATGAAATCGTTTCTTCTTCGTTTTCTTGCTTTCTTTAAGCAACCTTCTGACAAGGTAGTCGAAAGCGAAATTTATATTAAATAGAATTCTATGTGCGTTGCGCAGATCTCACTCACTCACTTATTTATAGGAATTCTTCTTTTTTTCTGTTTTTTTTTCTATTTTTTTTTATTTTTTGCAAAAGCATCGCATCTGCCCACTGTGTTTGTATGTGTATCTGTGTGTGTGTGCCGGCATGCGTATCTCATAATACGCACGTTCTAATCTCTCAATTACTTTGCAAAAACCTTTTCGCGGTGTCCTATAAAAAATTCAAGAAAAAGAAATGCCGGCTGCAGTTATCTAACAGTTCAACATGCTGCTAGTTATCTAAGCTCAACTGCTGCAGCTTTTGTATCCGTATCTGTAGCTGTATCCGTATCTGTATATCTATCTTTATCTGTGTGTGTTGTGCGGCCGCATGCGAATTTGCGTTATTTGTTACGTCAAGCTTTGGGTTCAACAACTGCTAATCACATGACATTTGGACTACACAGGCCGCAAGCATTTGAAGTATTTATCGATAACGATAAGTAAAACTATCGACACGTTATTTTATAAAATTAATTGAACAATCAATTATTATTATTTTGATATTAGTTGAAAGAGTTAAACTTGTTACAATGCCACCATCGATCGACGATAACGTCGCAACGAAATCAAACATATTTTTTTCGTTGGAAAGAACTTTCTTCAGCCTTTACCTGATAAGTTATGCAATAACTGATTACAATGTTTCATGCCACATTTTAGTTTAATCAAAAAAAAAAAAGTTTATACACGGCATTACGTCAACGCCTATGTTCCTACAGGCCAAAAGGGCAAACAATAAAATAAAACAAAAACTATATCAAATATTAAACAAATTGTATTGGAATTTCAATACTGATACTCGCTGGGCAGTAAATAATTTGAATTCCATTGAGTTGTTGTCGTTAAAAAAGAACTCATTCATTAGACTTTAGAGAGTAGCATGTTTTTCTTTCGAGTTGCTGTCGTAAAAACAAACCACAATTATCAGTCACGCATATTTTTAGGACTATATTTGAATAACTATTTAATGGAATTGAATTTTTCATTAGACGATTAAGAAACAAATATCAAAAAACTCATCTGCACTTTGACACATTTTGTTGCTGCTCCTATGCTTGATCGATTGGCCTATAATACTATGCAAAAAACAATAACAACTTCATGAAATACAACCATCATATACCATCACAGAAGAGAGTGGGTGTGGGGGCTGTGGGGGGTGTTGGCTGTGGTTAGATAATGCTTATCGCACGACAAGTTTTATGGCCATGCGTAAATACTGTAAAGTACTTAGCTGAAAGTGGCGCAAAAACTGTCGCCCCTTTGGCACCAGGCGGCAGCAGCAGCAGCAGGGGTTGCCACAGTGGAGACATCCAGGGGGGGCGCAACAACAACAATAAAAACTGCATTTTCTTTTCTTTTTTTTTGTTGCCTTGTATTAACGAAGCGTGAACACTAGACCACATAATGTGCGGCACACATTTGGCAACAGCAACAGACACAAACACAGCCAGAGGTACACGGCGTAGCCCCTAAAAAAGAAAATTTTAAGGAAAATGACAAAAGAGAAAAAGGAAAATTGTCGCGCATTTTCTACACTTTTCTATTTTATTTCATTTCATTTTACTTGCTTTTATTTTATTTTATTTATTTGACGCATTTTAAAAATATCCTAGACGTAATTGTTGCCGCTGTTGTTGCTGTCTCTTTTCCCATTACTAATACGTCGCGTTGTCTTTGAGCTTTTGAATTTCGCGCGTAAAGTGCGTGACTTTTAATTAGACTACAATAAATGTGTGCGAGAATGTGTGGGAGTCGGTACATTGGCTATTCCTTATGCATTTCTCTATGTATTAATTGCTGTCTGCTCAAGCTTTATGAAGACATAGATACATTTGATGACAGCTTCAGTGCTCGTAGATAATAATTTAAAATATGCAGAAATTTATAGTCGCAATCTTCAGGAATTTCTGTGAGAGAGATGGGTTAGCCAGCTGGAGTAGTGCCAGATATTTAGAGAAGATTAATTGCTTAGAATTGATTGTGATTTTGAAAAGATTTAGTTGTTTACTAAAGATAGATATGTTTTATGAGATAGTTTACACAAATATAGATACGAAACTTGTGGAAAATAAATAAATATATTTGTGGAATAATATTTGAATTTATGCAGAAATTTATTGCGGCAATCTTAAGGAATTTCTATGCTTAATTTATTTTAGCCAACTACCTGAAGTGCTGATAGGCAGATAATATAAAGTATAAGAATTGATTTTGATGATTTTTAAGAAAATTTAGATACTTTTGGTTATAGATACTTTTGATTATAGTAGTTTAAAGTTAAAGCTTTTTTTTTATTATATTGTATTGAAACTCTGATTTTCAGACACTTCAACATTCCTAAATACATTTTAAATACTTTTATAGAAAACTTAAGTTATATGCATATCTGCATATCTATTGCATGATATCTTTTCACTCATATATACTTTTGTCAACAGCTAAAGCAACCTCCCAACGGCCTTGGTATCCTAGATACTTCTAACATAATTTTAAAGCTGTTCTATAGCTAGCCCGTATCATATAATTGCTAAAATCTATGTTTTTTGCTTTAAATCTGAGCATTAGAAATGTGCTCATCCAACACTCCATATAGAAGCTTGAGCTGCACGCGCACAGTTCGAACAAAAGAAAAAAGTATCTTTCAGATACACTTGTCAATAGCTCAGTCAATGATATTTGCTTTGTAGTTAGCAGCGAGCGAGTGAGGCGAACGCATGTGATCCGGTTGCCTGTGGCTTTGCCCTCGCTTGTCTCGTGCACTAAATATTTAAAATTGTTCAATTTCTCGAGAGGATTGCAACGCTGGCAGCGACACCGACAGCGTCAGCAGCAGCAGCGGTAGCGGTAGCGTCGGCCCAATTGCTTCCGGTTCAAATGGATTACACAAAAGCACGCTGCACTTTTTTTTTCCTCTTCTTCATCTTTTGTTTCAAATACTACTGTGTTCTCATCACTGTTTGCAGTTGGGTTCCGATGCTTTCTAAATGCTCGGGAATGCTTGCCAAGTATCGAATAGTGAGCGCTCAAGTATCTGCAGCTCTTTGCCTTCTTGTTATTGTTGTTGTTGTTGCTGTTGCTGTTGTTTTTGTTTCTATACAAATGAAGTGCACAACGATTAGTGCATTTGTGTAGTTGCCTTTTGTTTGAGTTATGTTTCGGTATCTTTTTCATTTTTCTTCCTCATACAATTTAACCCTCCTGCTCGCCCCCTTTGGCTCGAACGCTAGTTTGCTGCTTTTCTTGTTTTTCCAAAGAAAATTAATTGTTTTGTAAACACGTGAGTTATTTTATTTTTTTTTTTGGATTTTGGTTTGACAATGCATTGCATTGGAAATCGACAATTGCCGTGAGACTGAACAGAAACAGAGCTGCATATATATACGTACGAAAATCGTATATCTATACATATATATATATATCTATATCTATATGCTTGTTTCATAAGTAGACATATGTATATTACACTTGGCGGAGACAATATGCATCTTAATATCTCGTTGTTTGCATTCAAATAGACATACATTTATCTATAGGCTGTCAGCAAATGCTGCCGTACATCAATCACACAGTCTAAGCACTTTATACCTTATATAAATATAACGGTCTGTAAACTATATATATAGATATCTCTTAAATATATATATACTATTCAATCTTGTGACTTTTGTGGCTAAGAGACTAAAATCACATGCTTAGGTAAATATGCATTGCATAAATTATGGTAATTTCACTTGAGATATATTTATTATATTTTTGTTAAAAATGTTTTCGCTTTCATTAGTGATAATCCATTAGAGAAAAAAACTTGAACGACTTTCAGATACTCTAAAATAATAATAGAAATTAATAAAAAAAATTTAATAATATATTTAAAGTGACTAAAGGAATCTTTTCATAAAAAATAAACTTAGCTTCTACAGCGCCTTTGCTTGACTTTACTCTGTTACTACAGGGTATGGTTGCACTGATCATAACCAGCTTTGGCATTGAATTGACTCAAGTGGTATAGCTTTTAAATAAATATTGAGTCGAACAGATTCTTACAGCACGCCATTAACATGACTTTGTTTGTTTGTTCGGCCAGTTCTGTTTGGGGCAATTTATTTTTATTGCCTCGCATTGTAGTCTAAATACGAGAAAACCAAAAAAAAAAAACGAAGCTATCGAAGAAGTGTTGAGCAAAAAATGTAACCACAATAGTATAATTTGCACATAAAGCATAATGTAAGTGGGTTTTGCGGCTTGGCTCTGTTTCGGCCAAGTTGCATTACCAAAATTGAAATTGCGGTAAGCGGAGGCAATGAATGGTTAGCAAATAGATGTGGGGCGGAAATATGTTTTTACAAATTTAAGGCTAGATATTAATAAAAAGAAAATTTGACATTGGATATTGGAGTATAGCTTGCAAAATTTTTAAAATATTTCGACTTGATTTATTTGAACCAAAACCTTTTCAGTCAAAAAGAAAAACCTATATTAAATTTTTAAAATTTATATATATTTCATTTAAATATGTTATAGATAGGAAATAATAATTAAATAAATTTTTAGGTATCATAAAACGGAAGTTTTTTATTTTGTAGACTAAATATATTTACAAAAAAAAAAAAAAAAAAACATTTAAAACTTTTATCAATAAACAAATCTATAAAATATATTTAGCCGACTATAAATAAGTGGAATGTGGTAGGCAAAACTTGTTATTTTGTTAGTCATAAAAATAAATAAATAAATAAAATTAATTTAATTAATGATTCCGAATGGTTTGAAAGCAAACTAAAAGGTATTTGAAACAACAAATCCAGCAATAATAAATATATATTAAACAAAAGCGCAGACGTCAAAGGCTCAGGCAAACAGGCTTTATGTATATTTATTTAATACAAATATCCATGCATATTTATATAAATCGACTTTATATATATATATATATTAAATTAATAACACAATTTCCGAGGCAGTCCCGCCACTAAGTAGATGTGTAAAAATTTGCATAAAAAACCAACAACAACAAAATCTGATTAATAAAATGAAAACAAACGCATTTAAATTTCAAATGCTGCTTAGGTGATAAATGTTGAAGCACTCGAGCGAGCCCCCCTGACTTATGACGAGTGTTGTTGGCCAAGCTCCATGATGGGGCTGTGGGGCTGTGGGGGCCAGTGCGGGGCAGCCAAGCGTCTGACATGAACTAATTAAGTTGCGCAGTTTGCTCAGATTTACAGCCGACCAGTTTGTGATCGCCTCAGCGATCCGTGGCGATACTTTCCCAAATTTCGCATCCATCCGTCAGCGCAAGCCCTTTAAACAAAACAAAAACAAAAACAATAAAAATAAATCTAAACAAAAGCAAATGTCAAACACATTTGAGACGCATACACTTTTTTTTCGTATTGCTAAAAAAGCGCGCGATAATCGTTTTTGGCGGACAGTTCAATGACTAGGTCTAGTCGGATTATGGCAAAAAGTCAGCTGTGCCAAGCTTTTAGCAAGCGAAGACAAAACCTTTATATACCCTGTAATTCTATGGGTAGGTAATGAGAGCTGCTGTATCATGTTTAAGCTTATAGAATGTTATAAAAAAACAAAAAGATCCATGAGGTATACCTATTCGAAGGTATACCAATAGATATAGGTATTCTATGACCAGTTAGAAAATTTGGTAGAGCAGACTTCACAAAGACTAAGAGCTCTGTGAATTTGATTTGAGCCTGGAGTTTTATCTCTGTATAAATGGTATATAAATGTGAAGTTCTCTTATATACTACTTGGCTAAAGCGTATTCGGGATCTACAAGAGCTACAATTTGTGTGTCCCCTAAGAGGTAAGACTTCATCTATGAGTTCTTACTCATCTTTCATATATTTAAGTCATTTCTTTTGCTGTTGTGATAACTTTCATTAGTTTCACCTAAGATTACATATTCAAACATTCAAAATTTTTGTTTATAGGGTATTACGTCGTCGTTCACTTACACAATTGTGGCATGTCGAATCTATGTCTGTGTGTCTTGTGTTTGTCTTTGGCGACTGCTTCGACTTGTCGTCAAGCGACAAGATGAACTTGTCTAATTTATTGAACGATTTGTCGCACAGTGAGCGAAAACTAACCGAAAGACATTGAAAAATCTCAAGAAATAAAATCGAAAAGTTAACTATGCTCAATTTATGGTAGACGAATAAAAAAATATTCTCATTAAATTTATATATAAATATTTTTTTTTGCCAAATAAAAGCTCTATAAAATTTAGCTTGTTCGTTATATATTTTTTCAAGTGCCAACTGATTTTTTTTTTATTATTCAAATTAAATTTTTTTTTTATGTTTTTTTGTCGCCTCTAATTTGAATTAGCTTTTATGTGCGCATAAATTTGATTAAAGCTGCCGCAAAAGTTGCGCTTAGAGTTTGGGTTATATGAATGGAATAATGGGGTGTGTCGATTTTTTTACTTAAACTATTTTTTTCTGATTACAAATGTTGGGGGCAGACAAGGCGGAAATATATGCGATAAGATTTGGTTGGTTTATCAAAACTAAACTTTCGCTTTCTCAATCGGGCAACTCCAGTTTTTTTGGGCGTGCTGGCAACTGGCAACTGCAAGCAAAAATGGGTAATTTGCTGATCCAGCAATAACTGTTATTATATTGCTACACAAGTTGGCAGCTCCTTGACAGCGGCTATCACATGATATGGCCTGGCCATCGTATAACATACTTATATGGCGCACTATTTAGTTGTTGTTGTTTTTTGTTGGTTTCCATTTTATGTTCTTCATAATTTGTTGATTATGCGCCCCCGGCTGCTGAATGAACTTATGAATGACAGACACGGTGGCCCAACACGGAGCGGGGATCATTAAAATATACATTTGATTTGTGTGTGTGTATGTGTGTGTGTGCTGTGGCCAACGTCTAGGTGTTACTTTAAACACAATCCCAATGATTTTTTTGTTCAGCTTTTGTTTTGTTTTTATTTTTTATAACTTGGCACATGTGTCGCTTGTCCCTAAATAGTTTTCTTCGTGCTTTAATTTTTTTTTTATATAAATTTTTATGCTTTATCTTTGTTGTTGTTGGTGCAGTTGTTGTGGTTCGGACAGTGCGGCTTGGGGGCTTTTGATGCCCTTACAGAATATTTAACATAAATTCTACCGACACAAACAACAACAGCAACATATACATGAGGAAGAGGAAGAACGCAACTTGGCACACATTTTGGGCCTTTATTTTGGCAGCTGTTTTCGGGTGAAAGGCATAAATAAAAGTCAAGCTGAGGTTGGCAAAGGGTTATGCATATTTTAAATGCTCTTAAGGTTTTCTTTCTTTTTTTTTTATTTAATAAAAAGCTCGAAGCATGCCAATAAAAAACTGTTTGGCTCAGTGTGAAGCTCAACTCTTTAGTTAATAAACAAAATCTATCATGTTAGGTGAAAGGTGTTTAGGTATTCTCAATTAACTGAATCTACATAATAATCTGCTTATTTTAATAGCTATTGATTATGACATAAAATGTCAGTTTTAAGACATATTGAAATTGAAATGAATTCTGTTAAAAATTATATTAAGCTGCATTAATATTGATATAACAGCTTATTGCTTGAGGCCTTAACATTACAGCAAAATGTTAACTAACTATTCGACAACTTTATTAACCAGTTAATGTTAAGTCAGCAGCTTAACATAACATACAAATGTTGTACACATTATTATTACAGTTTGCTGTTAGCAAGCCTTAACAAAGCTGTTATCTCACGATTGAGCTATAGTAGGTTATGCAAAGTGTCTTTTAACAGTGCTGTTATCTTATCTGAAAGCTGTTTAGGTTAAGCTTAACATAACTACAATCTGTTAGCAAAAGTGTATGCACAACATACAACAAAATTTAACTTTTGTTATATTAAATTGTAAAAAAAAATGCTAATTATGCCTTTTAACAGAGCAGCTGCTCAAATGTTAACGAAAGCGCGTTAAAACAATACATTTATAGCAGCAAACACGATAAAGTTGTTAGAGAAATACATCAAAATATTTATTGGCAATAAATTGTTAATGTATTTTATAAATCCCAATTGGCATCCGAACCTGCTTTTTGGCCCTGGCTTTGGCGTGTGACACATGTGTTTGAGTGTGAGTGTGTGAGCATGTTAAACATCTTAAGCATGCGAATACCGTACTTTTGTCTTCTTTTTGGAATACACTTTGAGAGGTCGTAACTGTGGGCGTTTTATGCGCGTTTTAAAACGCGCGCGTGGCAACAGCGATAAATAGCGATGCCTTTGCATATTGCATAAGTGGGGCGGGGTGGGTGTGTGCGTGTGTGCAAGTGAGTGCGCTGATTATCTGCAGTACAACGTCGCGACGCCAATGCAGCAGAGAAGCAATTAACATTTTGCTGCATGAAATTTGGCCCACAAGTCCAACGGACAGACAGACGTTTGTAACGTGCAACTTATGAGTTTGTTATTTATTTTCGTTTAGTCGAGTTGGCGGCAATTGAATTGTTGTTGTTAATAGTAATTAAAACGAAGTGCACTTAAATGTTGCATAAAAAATACTCCTGCTACTGTTGGCGGCAGCAAGTTTCGCTGCTGCTGCTGCTGCGTAGGCATCTGAACACGTGCCAAAAACTCAGCAGCAGCAGCAGCAGCAGCAGCAGTAGCAGCACCAACATCTAAGTGCAACGACAAGCGTCAGTCAGCCGCCCCGTTGCCAGCCCTGCGGCACTTCCTCAACTTGTATCTCATAGATACGTTTTGTCGCTGCTGCTGTTGCTGCAGTTAGTGCGTGATTATTTTCAAATTCGACACAGTTTTATGCGCGAATTGTTTTTGTTGCCACATTTATTTTTAAACAACAATTTGCCAGTCGCGCTGCCTCTTGCGCTTTTCCCTTCATTTTGCGAGTTGTTTTCCAATCTTTTTCTTGCCCACTTTTCTTCGCTCGCTTAGTTGGCCAATTTGTGCACATTTGGCTGCTCGGCCAAGGGGGGAAAGTCATTTTCGATGTTTCGTTGTTTTCACCGAGTTTTTTGCATAACTGTCCGTTGCGAACGCCTCCCTTTTGGGCGGTATTTATGTAACTCGCTGAACACTTGACGCGCCCATAGATACAATAGTATCTTGTTGTTTTTTTTTTTCTTCTATTTTCTTTTCATTTTGTATCTACGGGTTGCTCGCACTGATAGCCGCGCTGCCTAAAAATAAACTGTTCCACTTTGCGGCCGCCGTGAGACGTTGGCTTAATATAGCCACAGCACTAATTAAATGTCAAAATTGCGCATAAAAGTGCTTAGAATGAAGAATTTATATACAATTCGACTAATCCGAAATGTTGACGTTGGAATTTTCAAAGCCAATTCGAATATGCAATAACTTCGGTGTGTTAAAGATCTTTTTTTGTTGTTCGTTTTTCAAATGTCATATGACTGTAAATTGGGTCTTTAACAGGTGTTTCGACTACTGGAAATAGCTGTTGATAGTAATATTAGGAGAGCTTAAATCAAATTCAAGGTTTTAATGGAGGAAGATGAAGACATAGAGATGTAGAGTATGGAAGATATATAGAGATTAAAGACATAGAGATGTAGAATATGGAAGATATATAGAGATTAAAGACATAGCGATGTAGATTATGGAAGATATATAGAGATTAAAGATACATTAGCCAAATAAGAGTATCCACGCGGATTAAAGGAGATATAAAAGCAAGCACAGGGAGACCGGCATTTCCGATCTTACAACTCCAAATTCAAATGGCCCTCTTATTACTTACAACTTAATTATTACTATAGAAAACATTCAAATGCTTTAACCCTTAGTATTAAAAGTAACTGATTAACATTTCAACAAGTTTTTCTGAAAAACCCAATTTGTTTTTTTAAGATGTTGTTCAAATACGTTTGCTTTCAATAACCTTTGCTTTGGCCTTCTCTCTCTTTGTAGCTTTGAAAGTGCAACATGTTGGCGTTGCATTCACAAACCTAAGGCCCTAGCAACAGCAAAAACAACGAAACAAGCTGCGTTGTTTAATTTTTCGACTTGAACGACCGCTACGAACTGTGCTGACATGACTAGGAAGTCATTGGAGTTGATAAAATGCATTATCAGCGAGGAAGACGAAGATGAAGATCCGCAACAGCAACAGCAACAGGAGGAAGGGCATGAATCGATGAAATTGAAAAGTGTTCAACAAGTCTACGATATGATAACCTAAATTTCATGCCAGCAAGCGGCGAAAATTTATTGTCAACTGGAACAGAGAACTCTATAAGAAAACGAATACACTGAAAAATATATATATATTTATATATGCAAAGCAAGAAAAATTAAAACAAAAACACACAACGAAACGAATGTAGACATAAAACTTACTCTTCTTTTTTTTTTTGGTTACTTAAACGGGGCGTTCATATGTTTCAACGATATTTAAGGGCGTGTCGCACGCCCAGCAACAACTGACAAACTTGAGGCAGCAACAAATTTTATAAACAGCAAAGTACTTTGAACAAAAAAAAAAAGGAAAAGAAAAAGAAAAGCGAAAAACAACAGCAAAAGCAAAAGCAAAAGTAACAGCAACAGCAACAGCAACAACTCTTGTGCAACTGCAATTGTAATCTTTCATGCGAAGAAACCTGCGCTTGAATTGGAGGGCCCTGGCGCTGCTGGGCGCCCTCCTTTTATCGATTGAGCCCCGGGCGGGTCTGTCGTTTGCTTTAACGACAATGTCGAACCAAGACACAAACAGTACGCAAACAAACAGTAGTAATATCAACAACAATAACAATAGCAATAGCAATAACAATAACAATAACAATAATCAATATAATAGTAATAGTTCTATACAAAGTGATCATAGTCATAATAGTCCTCTCTTTCTGCTGAGGCGTGAATATAGTTTAGATCAAAATCAAAGTATTAGCGCTGAATTTAATATGCGAACATTAAACAACACAAATCAATCAACTGCCATAAACACAACCACCACAGCAACACCCAACAGCAGCAGCAGCAGCAGCAGGAGCATCACAACAGAAGCAACAGTTGCTGATGCAGATCGATTGGGATTCATTTTCTCTTCAGCGCCGCGTGAACATTTAGCCATACTCTCACGCACAGAGCGCAGCATACGACATCAGCATCAGCATCTGCACCATCAGCAACTGCAGCAGAGACAGCAGCAACAGCAGGCTGCTGCCACCAACATCAACAGCAACAGCAACAGCAATAGCAATAGCAATAGCAACAGCAATTTCATTGGTTCGAAATCGAAAAGACTGAATAGATCTAGAAATAATCTACACATAAATAGTAGCAATAACAACAGTCCCAACAACAGCAACAGCAACAGCAACATATTCAACAATTTGGATCGTAACGAACGCTCCACAATCTCCCATTTGGCGGGACCATCGCGCAAAATACAGTTATATATGAAGAATCGTATACTACAAATACTGCCAGATGGCACCGTCAATGGCACACAGGACGAGCAGAGTGAATACAGTGAGTACACATTTTCCTATAATATGGGCTATTTATAAGGTAGAAACTGAAACTGAATTGACATAACTGAGATTGATTCAGCCTGGATGTATCTCTCAGTTCTAACTATGTATTTATCGATATACTTACAAATCTGAATATGATTGGAATATCTTTGAAATAAATTTAAAATATATTTCTGTTTTTTTTTTTTTAATTTAAAAAAAAATATAATTCAAAGTAAAAAAAAAAGTAAATGAAAAATTATAAATATAATAGAAATATTTGCTTATAAATTTTGTAAAAATGCCTATAAATATTTGTTGAACAAAAAAGTCAAAGACTTAGCCAAGAAGTTAAACAGTTTTTATATTACTTAAATGTTCAAAATAGATTTTTTAAAATTTATTTTTATATTATTTAAGTGCCCTAAAAAATGCCATAATAACACATAAAGAAATTATATTGAATCCAAAAAAAATATATATATATATAATTATATAACTATTTCATTTTCTCTCCTCTTAAACAATCTATAAATTGAGCAATATGAAATGCAAATATGTTACAAAAAACGTTTCGAGTTGAATTTGTTTAATGCTAGAGATTGTAACTTTGACCTTATGTTTGTAACAAAGTGTCCAAACTGACTTCAAAGTCGACGCCCCATTGTTTAAGTTCTCTTTCCACAAGAACTTGCCCCAAAACGTTGTTTAGTATTTACTCATCGACATAAACAAGCAAATAAACTAATGCGTATATGAAATATCAGCAAAGCAATATGTAGCCTACATATATATATATATATATATATATATATATATATATATATGTTTGTTTCTATATACATATGCATATATTTAGATCACTTGGCACGCCCACTCTGGCAGCGTCCACAAGTTGAAAGTTCTCATAAAAAAAAGATGTGTGTTTGTTTCAAAAGTTTTTCTAAAACCAAGTTGAGGGCGGCACGAAATGGGGCGGAGCAGGTGGGGTGTTTTGCGTTTGGCCAAGAAAATATGTACGAAAAAGAAAAAAAAATGTGAGAAAAATGTAAGAAAAATATTTGTAGCGTAGCCTGTTTATGTTGAGCATCATTAAGTCAGACACTTGATTTGGCAATATGCTGCCGGCCGCTGCTGCTGTTGCTGCTGTTCAGGGCGCCCAGGAGAGGCATCTATTGTATTATTTGCCATATAAATTTATGTTGTGCGTGCGTGTGTGTGTGTGTGTTAAGGCTGAATTGCTTGGCATAAATCTTGCTTTAATGTACTGAACGACCTGATTAGCTGCTGCTGCTGGTGCTGCTGCTGCTTCTTGTGCTGCTTATGAGTCAGCCAACTCATCAGCTGGGCATTTGCATAACTTGGCAGGCAGTTGGTTAAGCCAATCGCAACTTGTTGTCCAAATTAATTTACAGCTTCATTTTCATACAGTTTTACTTCTGCTGCTTTTGCTGCGGCAATTTGCAAAGCCTGATAACAAAAGCAGCCGAAAAACTTGTTGTGCGCTCGGCCGGTTTTGCGCGCGTTTTTAATCGCGCGCAGGCATCGCGTCATTGAGACATCAGCGACGCGATGCTGCATAGATAGTGCATATAAGTGCTACATGTTGTTGTTGTTGTGATTTGGACGTTGTTGTTGTTGCAGCCTGCAGCACGGGTGTTAATTTGATTTCGTGCGCCTGCCTCACGCGATAATGCGCAACTGTTAAGATTTGGCCCGAAAAGTGCTTCAATTTCGGTTGTTTTTCTTTGGCTAAAAGGTGTCTGAAAAAGATTTTTATAGCAATTGCACAATGTTTAGCACTCCAGCACTCTCTCAGAGCAGTGCTTACTTTATTGCTCGAAGTTGTTGAGTTTTTTATGAGTATTCAAGCAGAAATCACGCACTTAGCTTCTGTCCAGAGCTAGGTTATCAGCAATTATAACTGTTCTGCGGCGTTGATAAGACTTGCCACAGATTCAGATGACTAGCCGAAAAATGAAATGAAAATAAATAAATAAAACGTTTAGAAAGTCGGTGCAAAGAGCGAGTGTGGCACTTGCGCAAATTAAAGCTGTCTTAAAGATGAGTAAATTGCTGAGCATTTCCACGCATTTTCCAACAGTTCAACAAGCTGTTGACCTCCAAAAGTCAGACAATAAAGCAAGTTGGGTTGCTCCAGTCGGAAGTGCTCGACTAGAAGATACCCAAGCCAAAACTCTTGCCGAAAGTTAACCCTTTGTTAGCTGAATATGCTTTATCAAATTCCATAAACTGAATTTTATGTCTCTAGCTTCAATAGAGTTGATAACTGTGAGAGAGACGCAAGATCTACGTAGTTAGACTATATATTTGCATAAGCTTTTCGTCTGCTAGACGATGTGAACTGATCATATCCTTTTACCTATTAGGTTAGGGTATACAAATGGAACTCAAGTTCAAGCAATTTGCTTGAGCAGCTAACGGACCACAGACCGGATCCTTGTGGCTGACCTCAAACCCTTCCAGTTGCTTCGGCTGCTATTGCTGTTGCTGCTGTTGCTGGGGGCGTGCATATTTTCATAATGATATATGAGCGTAGCTGGTTACCTGATGGTTTTTACCGTCAAGTTTGGGTCTGTGGGCAATTATGCGACTGATTTAGTGCGTGGTGCGTGGTGCAAGGTGTGAAGTTAACTGAAGTGGTTGACGTTGAGTCCGACTCTGTTTTCTTTTCGGGTAGATGCTAAAAGCTTCCGACAGATTTTTTGATAACTTAATTTACGGCACGTCTTCAGTGCGCTGATGAAGTAAGTTGTTGCATCGGATTTGAGCAGTGAAGCTGAGCGTTACTTTCACTGTCACTCGCCTTGTGGCCGGCCCGCGTGTTAATTGCTTTTGGTAAATACTATAGGCCTCTTTTATACGGCATATGCATTTTATTTTCGTCGTAGCAGATCAAAGACTGTGCTCTCAGCTCCATAAATGTCCAGAAATGAGCGCAACAAATGTTTGCTTTGTTCCTGATACGATTATAAGTTTATTTTATTTATTTTTATGACCCATCAATGGAGCACATAAAGCAAATAAGTTATAGCCGGCTAAGCTAAGAACTTTCCAAAACCAGCTGGACTTCCAAATACCTAAACATTTCATTCCAAACAAATTGCATAAACTGTGTAAGTCCCCCCCCAGCCCAAAGCATTCACATGATTAATACTGTAATCATTCGCTTAAGGGCTATTCAGAGATAATTTCAACACACACAAGACTGAAGAACGCACCATAGCGTGTCCAAAGGGCCAAAGCTATTATATCATTTTCAGCACATAATACAATAAATTAATTTTTACAAAAGATCCACGAGCTGTTGAACATGTTGAGATACAAATCTAGATGTATCTAGATACATCTTTATAAATTAGGCAACCACGCGAGGTATTATATCATATTAGAAACTGTTGAAAATTTTGAATTTGTACATCTTCAGCCATGTGAATTTAGATACATTTGTATCTACAGCTTACATACATCTTATAGACATGTTCAAAATAGAAACTTAGGCCAATAATTCTGCGAGCTTTTATATTACTTTGCGCCATGTGTGCCATGTAATAAACACAATTTTCAGACACGTTTTCTCGAACTGATGTATCTAGATACATTCGTATCTGTTAGCTAAATTAAGAGAAATGGGTCAAGATGAAATCAGTTAGCTGTTAAAATAGTTTTACTGCGCATTAAAATAAACTTAATACTTGGTGCGGATAGATTTGTTAAACTCTAGTTCAATATCTTTGAGATACATTTGTATCTTAATATGCATATCTTAAACGACACTTAATATCATAATTTGATTAAGATATGCAGATTCGAACACATAAATAAAACTGAAACTTTTGCTAAACATTTCAGATATATTATATAATTTGGTCAGCTCATCACGTAATAAATTTGTTTCTTTACAACAAACTTGAGGCAGCTACGTCACAAGTTTTATGGCTATAAATACTACGTATCTAGATAGATATGCTGAAAATGTAGCTATAAAGTAAGAAAATAGTTTTTCTTTCTTTCCACAACATTTTCGATAGTCTAATGAGCTGGCTGCCACTGTCGGGTGACGTGGGTGGTTTGCCGCTGATGCAGCACCACTTGATGTGCCATTGTCAGCGAGTTGGCTCATCAGATCTTTGACTCTCCTTCTCCCTCTCTCTCTCTCTCTCTTTCTCTCTCTGTGTGTGTGTCTTTCGCAGTGATTTATGTGGCGTACGTACCAGCATGGAAATGCTGAGAAAGTGTTTTGTTTTAGATAAGATTATGTAGTGTATATACAGTCTATATGGTTGAAACCGAAGCGGACAACGCAATATGTCACATGGATTTATAGTTGGCGTTGGCGTTCGTGTTGCTCTGCAAAAGTTTTCCGGCTGCCAGGTGCTGCTATTTTTAGTACAAATGGCAATGAACTGTAGTTGCTCAAGTGCTCTGCGCTCAACGATTATATAAAAGGTCTAGGCCATTAAGCCTATTGGTAATAGCCAAATCATGCCAGCACCCGCAATTGGTTAGCTGCTGGTTTGATTTTATGGTCAAATAATTGGCTTTTTCAAATTCAAATTCAAACAACAGAAACAGAAAAACTACAAAAATAAAATGCGAAGAGACATCGACAAGAATGTTAAATTATGCGTAAAGTTCGTTAAAATTGGTAAGCCTACCAGGTTGCTACGTAATATTTATGAAGCTGGCCAGCCTATATAAATTATCATGATTAATGATATTTTGCACGCAGTTTGTTGCCAGGCTGCTGGCTGCTGTCTGCTGTCGGAGTGGCTGCTGCTGTTGCTGCTGCTCTTGTTGTTGCCGTTGTTTTACAAGCATTTTTACGAGCAATTCATTTTCACTCCACCAACCAAAGACAAAAAGAAAAAGAAGAAAAAACCAGCAGCCAGTCACATATTGACCGCTGACCGGTGGCAAAAACATTGACACAGAAACAGAAAACTACAAGCGAACCGAACAACAACAATGTATACGAAAACAGATATTGAAAATTTATTGTTTAAACATTAAAAGTGTTTAACAACATGCTAAATAAAAGCTGTGCGTCTCGACCGAAGGCTGATTGGCTCATGCGGCGTATGCGTAATCTGTAATCTGTGCTGCACTTGCCGCAGTCTCAAGAGATCTTTATAGCTACAGATTACTGTTGATAGCACTTAAATTAGAGAGATTAGTTTTATTTTTTATACTTAAGAATTAAAACTGGAATTTCTGAAGCATGTGAGCTTAACAATTGCGTAAATAACTATGATTAAATACTAAAAAAAAAAAGGAAAATTGAGCTCTAAGAATTGATAGAATATTTATAATACTTAAGCTATAACTTAATATATAATTTATATATATTACATATATTAAATTTATATATTTTATTAACTATTTTATTTAATTCCAAGCATTAATTTTGATAGAAATATCAAAATGATCTGATACCCAAATACTCGAATCTTATCTACAAGGCATCCAAAGTTCGTTGTGCCCAGCAAAGAGACAGAGAGAGAGAGAGAGAGAGAGCGAGTGGGAGAGTAAAACTATTTCGTGCTCTTCACTTTTATTTTTATTTATTTTTTTTTGCTTTTAAAATTTATGATAGCGCTGCGATTGCCAATTAGAGTGCAATTAATTTATAATCCCCGGGCACACACTACTTGCGCGTCCCATATACACGATCGTTTGACACAGTTTCTTCTCTACAATGTAGCTGGTGTGGCAATATGAACGATAATGCGATTGATTGCACTGGGCAGGCCCAGCCCCCTGATATGGTATTTATGATAGCGCAGGTGCATAGCTATTTGTATATATCATATACATATATGGGGAAACACTAGGCGCCAGCGCATGGAATGATATTTGAGGCTTTGGCTCAATGTATTGGGCAATGAGTCATAAATAATTAGTAAGAAGTGGCATGGTTCGGCAGCTGACTAATATATATTTGTTCGCTCCGATAACGATAACGACAATGAGTCCTATCGATAAGGCATATTAGTGGAAACACTTGCATTCGCTTATTGATTAATTTTGGCATTTTAGCGACGGCCACTCCGAGGCAATCGAAATGCAAATTAATCACATAATTTGCACGAATTTCAAAACACGTTGCACTCGAGCAGCTATCGGATTGCCGGCGAGCAGAAATAAAACGTCTACGACTTAATAAATTGATCCAGTTTGCGAGAGTCTTGTAGGTGGCCATGTTTTTTGGGCTGTTTAACCACTTGTTGCTCTCTGATGTTGGCCGATGCTCGTGCTCGAATTTCCAGACACCCCAATACCACACAGAAACCACTCTCGTTCGCCCGCGCTCTGGTTAACCCAAATTTTTCCCTGAGTTTCGGGTTTTTCTTATTCTTTTATTTTGGACGCGTGTCTCGGCCATTGAAGATTTACGACTCGTATGACCATGAACGTGCTGGTATGGGGTGTACGTACATTCAAAATTGTGCCCACTAAACCCAATCGCAATGGTAACTACAAAAATTATCGCCTTGGTATGCCAACCAAAATGAAACGAAACGAAAACTGAGAGAAAAATAAAGTAAATGGTGTGTGTAAGTATCTCAAAGTTGTGTGTGTGTGAGAGTGTGTGTAGAAAGTGTTTGCTTAGCGTATTGCTTGGAAAGAGGTTAGAAAGGTGTAGGGAGCTGGGTTATACGACTCTGCGGTTTGTGTTTGGGTGGGTCGTGAGCACTGCAGAGCGCCTCAACTTACATTCAGCTTCCGGGAATGAGTTGAGCTTTAGCCAACAGTTGTTTATTGTGAGAGAGCGCACTTTTTATTTGAAATTAATTTTATTGGAAATTAAGAGAAAAATGTCTTCCTGTTAAGCATAAAAGAACAGTGTTCTTCTACCACTTTAAACTGTCTAGACACTTTCCTAAACACTTCCCCATGCGTAACCTACACACAGAGACTGGGGCAAGGGCTTTGGCGCGGCGTGGCGTGGCGGTCGCCTATTGAAAATAGTTGCATACATATCTCTCGTATTTCTCGCTAGTCGAAACAATTTATTAGCGACAATTCGCCGGCTTGTAAATGATATATTAATGACTGTTTCACGACAACAACAACAACAACAGCAACAACAACACTTGTTGCATGCCGCACACGCGCACAAAATAACAAATTTCAATTACAGCGTGTACTTTTGAATCCGGTTTTAAAATGAAAGCCGTAGCTGTTGGCATCGCCGTTGCTGTAGCCGTAGCTGTTGGCATCGCCTAGCCACCCAGGCAAGCACAGCAGCTCTCTCGTATACCCACCTGGGCATCCAAAACGCCTCTTGCCCAGTGCAGCTTACGCATAGATATGTTCGCACTTAATAGCTCAAGTTTACGGCAATCGACAAATTGGCGCGTTTATCTATGTTGAGCGAAAAAAGATACATTTTTGTATACCCTAAGTTCATTGAAGAACGTCAAACAGGGTATATTGACTTGGTGTACATTTATGTGAAAGGAAGACGAAGGCGTAGCTCTTGTCCGTAATTTCCTTGATTTTAGTCTACTTCAAAGATTATTTGACCTACAGATATAAAACTTGGTATGGATGCTGTCAGTTATAGATTTATCATAGATCTGCATGAGTTGCAGGGTATCCCTTAGTCGAGCACTCCCCACTGGAGTATAACTTTACAAGTTTGTCAGTGATGTTTGAGGCTTTGCGTATTTGTCATGCATGAGGCGTAGGACACGGGCGGCTCTTAATATGCGTCGCACCACATGCCGCGGGCAATAAACAACGCTTGAGGCTCTTTGGCTTGTAGATGGAAAACCCGCTCCACATACGCTACTGGAAGCGGGTTAAGTGCGTGCAATTTGCGCTGATAAAACAAGAGGTATCGCTCAGAGACGGGGGACGAGGCGTTAGGGGAGGGGAGGCTCGAAATGGGCTGTGAGCGGGGGGTTTGGCTTAAAATTAACTAAGGCGGCTAAATGACTTCCGTTGGAAAAGTGAAAAGTCGCGCAATCGACAAAAGTTTCAAGCGTTTGCCTAATGGCCTGCCTTTGGGCACTGTTGGCTGTATCTTGCAGATACATTTGTATGTATCTTACAAGTAGGAAGTGTACCCAATTGAGGTGATGACACACACAGTGTGTCGTTTATGTATGCCTGTGTCTGTGTGTGTGTATACAACAACAAAATTCTAATGGCATGCGTGCCACGAGACGCGACGCAATGTGACGCGACGTGCGTCTGGCACCGGCATCGACTATATAGTGTATATAGCTATACTATCGCCATACTATCTCGTATACCGCCGGCTGGGCCATTGACTCTCGCTCGTTCGCTCGGTGGCAGCCGCTTTTATTTAAACTAATTGACGCCCGCCGCATAACGCAAACCATATGCAAGGTGTGCGGGTTCGCCTGCCCAGAGGTGCAATTGGAAAAGTGTCAATTGTTCGGATACTATGAACGAGCAACAAGAATCTAGACGGCAGAGGAAGGGGTGAAACTTTCCTTTGCAATTGATGCGCGTCAAAATGAACAATGAGTTTCAATTAGTTGGCACGTTGAGTTCTTGCAATGGCCATTTGTGATATGCCATGCAATGAGGAAGTCTGAATGGTTTGCTGATTGAGCTGAACGGGTTACCCACAACAACAACAACAACAACAACGGCAAAGAGGGGCCGAGTTGTGGGTGCTTGAACTTGCAACGGCATTTTTTCATGATGAGTGCGTGTGTGTGTGTGTGTGTGTGTGTAGGTGTACTTCTGGCTAAATACAGCACACTATTTGCATGAACTTGAGCGCTATTCATAGCCAAAGGAATTTCCTCAAAATTCACAAAGAAAATTGAGCTTCAAGCTGATCAGAAATCAAAGAAAGTTTTCCATGTATTTACAGCTTTCAGCAATCTATCAATCAATCAAACTCAGCTAAACTGTTTTAAGTTTTGTTTCAAGAAAAATCTTAATAGAAACAAACAAATCTTTTATATATAAGATAAAACTGTAAGCCAAGATCCCTTCAAATAAAATCAAAAATATATTTTAACTTCTAGACTTTGGCTCAACGCAGAGGCAATAGAATATATTTTTCATAAAATAGGAATTCATATGAATATGTTTCTTCTTTAAGTCATCCTCATGGGACTAAATTATTGTATGGCTGAAATAATCGAAAAAGTTGCTGTTAGGCCAACATCTTACCAGGGGCTGTCGCATCGTATTCCTTTGAGCTGATATCAATGAGTCAAACTGGCCTTGAATTCCAGGCATCATCAATCTGTATAGTCGACACAATGAGGCGAATGCCTTAAATTATTTGTAAATATATCTTCTGATCTTGATATCTTCATTGACATATTCATTCTAAAATTTTCTTGAGCTTAGCTAAGTTACCTTTTATCTGAATCTTGATAGCTGCGAAGCTTCTGTTTTTTATTGTAATTTTCAATGTTTCATTGTAATTTGCTAAAACGTAGTTTCCGCATTGCCAAAATGCCGCATTTAATTAACGTTTAATACGTATTCCATTTATAAATCGACAGTTAATTAGCACGTTTTATGAGCTGGCTAAAAGTGAGACTTTCTTAAATGCATACCCACTAATTTCAGCACAATTCTAACTCAAAGGCTTTATGGACCGAAAGGCACTCTAAAGCCATATGAAGTCGTCCATTAAGATCAAACACTTTCGCCAGACAGCGCCAAATGCTTCCGTGGCAGTTAGGCATTTTATGAGCTAACATTTTATGAGCTGCACTTGATTGCAACCAGCTACGTGCTACGTACAACGTGCAACGTGCAGCGTGCAACGAGCTCAACTTGTTTGTTTTCAATATCATCTTTTTAGTGTGGTCAGCCGCTGGGCCTAATAGCAGCATAGCAGATGGACAGACCCGCCCAATGGCTATGGCCATGCTATGGTTTTTAACGAGCTCGCTAATTTGCCAAACACCAAATGCGGTTTTTCTTTCTTTATTATTATTTACACGGACCAAACACACATCGACTGCCAAGTCAAGTGGTCTCTGTGATGTGCTGTGTGTAGGCGAGCTTCTTCTTGCCTTGGTTTTGGTTGTCTAGCCAGCAATCAGCAAGCAGTAACGAGCAGCCAATAGCCAGTTCAAATATGGTTTAATTGAAGAGCACATAAAATGCATTGCGATTCGATTTTTACGACCAGCTTGTTGCAGCAATTGCATAATGAGCTCTTGATGAACCCCGAACAAAAACCACTGACCCACTAAGAAGGAATCGAGAGCAGTTGTCAAGGCATTGGCGAATGGCAAATACACTCTATAAAAACATGAATGAAATCTGATAAAAGATGTTTTGGAATTGGAATTCCAATAGGATAAGGAGTAGACTAATACTAGTTCAGTCAATCTATATCTTTAGGCTAGTCTGAGATTCTTGCTTTGCTTAGCTGCCCATACAACAGACTGAAAGTTGACTGTAAACTATTTAGTTGAGTTATATAAAGTAGAGTTCTATGACAGCTGATATAGCCAATCATTAAGAATAATTGTCACAACATCTATATGCCCTATGTACTATAGCTAATATATAAGAGTAAAAGAAGTCAACAAACTTTCAAAATGCTGCCCAGCTGCCGACAAGCGGCCCACCCACGTGGACTGAGCACAATCAATTTAAAAACCAAAATACCAAAAAGAAAAGAAATTACAAAAAAAAAAGTCGTCCAATTTGGTCCCATCAAATTGCTGACTACTTGCAATTTTTGGGACAGACGCTCTGAGCTCTGAGCTCTGAGTCAGCTGCTGTCCTTAGCTGTCCCGCTGTGCGACAATTGAAAGTGGGCCCCGGAGCCATACAACTTGTTAACTTGTACTCGCAGTTTGGCTTTCTTCTCTCTTTATATATATATATATATATTTTTTAGTTTTTTTCTCTCTCTTTTTTTTGTGCCCGCAATTTTGCAACTTGTTTCGATTACTTCATTTGGCCGTTCGTGCCACACAGTTCTCGCTGAAGCGTGTGACCCACTTTGACTCGCGTTAAGGCCACAATTTGTTATGGTACAAAAGAAATAATATAGTTTTTACAAATATTATACAAATATATATATATATATATGAGGCACGCTGAAGTCGTGCCCAACTAATTGACCACAGTGGGCCCACTGATATCGCATATCAGTCGCTGGCATTGTGAATAAGGTAGCTGCTCGCTCTGCATTGTGCTAGCCATAGTATTTATGGCCAGGCCATAAGAGCGGCCTCCGTTTGGACAGATTGTTGACAAATGTCACGGGAGTTCGCATTGTCCGTACCCAAAAAAAAAAAAATAAATAAATAAAAGAGCGTGGCGTGCCATGCTAATTACCATTGCAACAGATCTCTGACAGCTCTCTTGACAGTCGCTTCGACTACTGCAGACGCCCACACAGCCAACTCTCAGACGACGCCGTGATCTATGGCTGCTGCGAAAGACTCGGCACGTTTACACGTCACAAATATCGGAATTAAAATTATATATCCATAAATGATTTATTTTTAAATCTTGTGTTCTTATTTATTATACTATGAGCATGTTTAATATAACTATGCAAATATTTCATATAGTTTTGCTGTGCAAATGTGTAAAGTTTATCTAACTGAGACCCCAATGCATACATCTGATAATGCAGACATTTGATTATGCGGTTTTTATTTTAATAAATTATTCTATATATAAATTTTGACTGCAATATTTTAAATACTTTTCACATCATTTCATATTTGATTTAAATTTATTTCTTTACAAGATTCATTTGGAGTTATAAATTCCATTTTTAACTTTATCGAAAAATTCCTTTAAATTTCCAATAATTAAATTTATGCTAGATTTCATTGTTAAGCATTGTTTCTAGACTGTAAAATTCAATCAATATCTATAATATTTTTAGTGAAAACTGAAGCAAACTTCTTGACTGATTGATTCTAGTCACATTCTTATACATTACACTTCTGTCCTCAGTTCGCTTCATGCATATCCATATCCAAAGTTTGACTCGACTGCTGCACATCAGCTACAACACTCTCCTTAAGCTAGACACTAATCGCACCCATCAACGTCGTGCACGCCCGCATGGCAGCAGCTAGAGTATGTTAAGGGCTTATCACATAGCCCGAAGGAAGAGTAAAAACTCAACTCGAGCCAATCACGACGCACAAGTTGCATTTTATTTTTAAATGAGGAGCGTGGGTGTTCTTCGGAAGTGCCAGCTGCTGGATTTCTCTCTCTCTCTCTTATGTAGTATTCTTTTCGGTTTTACATCTAAAGTGATGTACTTAGAGTCGCGAGTCAATTATGTGCCATTAAAGTATTAACGGCACTCGATGCATAGTAGTAGCAGCAGGAGGAGTAGCAGCAGCTGGTTACACGACACTTGAGCTGCAACATCTACATATCTGACTGGCCATAATCGATCGAGTGAGCATACGTATTTGTAGCATTCCCAGATATGTTGAGGATTTGCGCTTAAATAGACGCTGAAAACAGAACATCAATCAGCCGGGGTCGGGCTGAGTTCTATGCGCTCTTTTAATTGCTTTGAAATACTCGCGCGACAAGCTGACAAGCTGACAAGCCTTTAGATACTGATCTACTATGAAATGTGAGTTAAAAGCTGCCTAACGGTGCTTTGATTAAATTCAATTCAATGCGATTCAATGAGATGATGTTGCTCCCTACCTACCTACCTCCACTGCCACCCTAGCTGCTCTTTATAGGCCCGCTTTCAATTTGATTTTGTTTTGATTGCGTCTCTGAGCGCCTGGCTACCAGTTTTTCCAGCGGCGCCTGTTGAACCTGTTGATTTGCCTATCAGCACTTGTTGTTGTCGTAAATGTGTTGTTGTTGTTGTTGTTGCTGTTGTTGTTTGGGCTGGCTTTTCATGGCATTGCCACACAGTTGGCAAAGAAATCAATGCCTATCTGCAGCATTGCATCAGCCACAGCCAATCGATATTTACATTTATCTCTCTTACCCTCGCTCTATCTCTTTCTCTTTCGAACTCTCTTTTGATTTGGCAGATTGATTTGTATCTTGACCAGGCTAATGAAGACAAATGTCCGCATAGTCTGGGCGGTCTCTCGCCTGTTTGCAGCTTAATTGATATGTAGCCACAAAAATTAATTCCATTAATTGAACATTTTCTTCGCTGGCTAAATCAATGCACAAACTTGCTGCGCTTTCTTTCGGCCTGACTTGTTTATAGTTTTTGGCTGCTTATTTTGGTTACCACGCTTTAGGCCAATATATATAGCGGGGCAGCAGCTGTCTTACATTTGACAGCAGCAAGAAGTGTTTCTTCTTTGTTGCCTCCCATTTGACGCACGCGGCGTATGCGTAATTTTATATCATTTTGTTGAGGCATTTGCGTCATTGAGTGAGATTTGTCGGTTGACAGCTTATATAAAGTAAGATTGAGTTATATTTATGAAGGCATCAAATATATTTAGCTTAATTAAAACAGTCAGCCAGAGGCTTTGTCATGCATTTTTCAATATTGTTTTCATTTATTATATTATTATTGTATAAGAAATTAAATGCTAAAATATTTAAAGTATTTTTTTCTATACAAATCTTAAATGGCCTCTAAACGGTCTCTTTATCAGTTAATTACTAAATTATTAGCTTTAATTTATCTTAATGATCTACTTAAATAAGAGCAAATGGAATTTGAAAATAAATGTGAATGCAGGTCCCATATTTTAGCTTTAAAACTTTTGTAATTATTAAAATTAGCATTTTGTCTCGACTGAGTGGCGCATCTTTCACTTTTTTGGTTAAGCTTTTGGTTACACTTTTGTAAATATTTTATATAGATTAAAAGGTAAAAGAAACGCTTTTAATGGTGACTACACTAGAGCTTGTCTGCAGAGACACTAACGAGCTTAAACACAAATTTTGGCTTGTTACTCTATCAAAGTTGCCATTTCACTATGCCCAAATTGTCATCTAATTCGATGCTGAATCTTCTTTATGTAGAATTATTCGATCAAACTTAAGTTCAAATATGTGATAGTCACTCTCAAGTGAAAATAGAAATAATAATTGAATATAATAAATACTTGCAAGCTGCGCTACAGTTTGAACTTGACTCAGGATGCGTAATGCCATGAATTTCAGCCTTGCTCATATATCAAGCGTAATATATTATTATTTTTGCCCAAAAAACAGCAGGGAATCGGCATGAGAACTAACCGTTATCTGCTGTGGCAGCTCATGTGATCTCTGGATCACGTTGAACACAAATCAAAAAGAAAACTGAAAACTGACCGAAGAGCTATGTGGGCTGCCACATGCTAATAGAAAAGCACTTCGGAGGTGTGAATAAAAAATATAAAAAAATAGAACAGGAGAAGAGGATGACAAAGGGGCAGGCCGGAAAGTTAACAAGAAGAAGACGAGGGCTAAAATCGCTTGCAGCTGCCGAACAAGAAATTGCAATTTAAATGCGATAAATTAAATGGGATGGAATCGAGAATTGCGATTTAGAGCATAAATAATGCGAGCTTCGAGCCAAATTGACGCGGCGTGCAAATGAAATGAAAATTGAAACGCGAGCCAGGCCAAGTGATAAATCTTTCTATTAGCCAAAGTGAGCACGTAGAGTTCGGACAACAACCACAGCAGCAGCAGCAGCAGCAGCAGTAGTTACTGAAGCAGTAACGGCTGTAACAACTGCAGCTTTGTTAGCGCCGCCGCCAACGCGACTGCAGCTTGGCGATTATAATCGCGTTGTTACTGCCGCCAGGTTGCCAGGCCGCCAGGCTCGACTGAATAATTTATAAAATCCATTTTAATCAGCGCGCGCGCTGCGCAAAAAATTACTTTGTCTGCATTTAAATGGCAAAAAAAATAAAGGACAAGAAAAACTATATAAAACAGGGCCATAAGCTGAACTTGGCCCAGCGGCAGGTGTCTGGTCTACTCGTTCTTGCCAACTACGTGCCGTAGGTGTGTTAATTCGAGCTGATTGCGTAGCGCATCGGCCGCCGCTTTGCTCATTGAGTTGTCAGTTGGGTTGTCTCCGCCTTGCCAACTGCCCCATGATAAATGGCCCACAATTATGTCGGCTGCGTCTATATCTGCAGTCATCGATGTTCTGCATCTTTTTGCTTGCCTTTGCTCTTGCTGTTGTTTGGTTCAAAGGCAGCACAGCCGCCAAACATAAACTACAAAAAAAAGAAAAAAATACTACAACAAAAATATACCAACAACAACAAAAACAACGCTAATTGAATAAACACGCCGAAACGCGCGAGAAAGCAGCGCCTAGAAATCTCTTGTATCTAAAGCTAGTCAATTCTCTGTGTATGTGTGTGTGTGTGTGTGTGTGTGAATGTGTGTGTGTGTATGTGTGTGTGCGTGTAGTTATGCTCTACACAAATTGGCACAAGTAGCTGCCAAACAATTGTCAAGCCTATATACAATATAAACAAAAAACACGCACATATTTGACGCGTTTAAAAACGCGCGCGTTTTGTTCTTATTCCCAATAAATTTATTTCAATTGAAATATAAATTAGTTTAAAAATATTCTAAGTTAATATTATTGGTACAATTTTTTTTGTAACATTTTTAAATGTTTTTGTAAAGTATTAAATTTAAAAAAAATATATTTTTAAGAAATCAATGAGAAATAATTAATTTATTTTTTACAAAAAACTTTTATTTTCCATTAAAAATTAATTTTTGAATATTAAAAAAAATTCATGTATTTCAATTTAAATCTATTTATATTCTTCATTAGCTTTTCAGTTTTATAAATTAATATTTGCTTAGTATTCTGAAAAGTATATAAATCATACTTACATTTAATCGGGATATTTCTGTTACATATAAACTGACCTCGTCTGCTTCTACGGCTGTTCGATTCATCTGTGGTAATTGAAGAGCAACATTTATTGATCTTGTCGCTTGTCACCGACTGTGGGTCAGTTTGCCAATCGGCGAGGCAATCAACTGAGTGTGCAGCAGCAATGTACATTTGTGTGTTAGGAGTGTTGCTTCAATCACTGCAATGCAATGCAGTTGTAGTTGGAGTTGGAGTTGGAGCTGTGAGTTGATGCCCTTCTGCCTTACTAACTTAGTGTTTGATTTGCAATCAAGCGACAAATCAGCGCCAAGTGACGGGCAATTGGTCTGGCAGCTCGATCATTATGCACAAAAATGTGTATGCTATGGCCCATACACAGGGTCATTAACTGACAACCAAGGCGCGTTGACTTCTGCGGTCAAATTCATAAATCAGCTGCCCTCCAACTAGACAAGAACATACACACTCTCTCTCTCTCTCTCTCACTCACTCACTCTCTCTCTCTTAGCCTGTTCAATTGAGCTGGAATGCAGCAACGCTCTTAAGATAGATCGCAGTTGCGGATAAATTGATGATACGATGGGGGCAGGCGCAGCTGGTAGACTTCAAGGAACGGAAAGATCCATTGACTAATAGTGTTAGATTCGCACACGGCGATAAGCGTTTTGTTACCAGTCCAAAACTAGCCCGCCAGTTGTCATCAATTATATTGATTAATAGGTTTTTTGCCAGACCGGCCCCCATTAGTTGCTTTCAAAATCAAGAACTGCGCCGCAGCACTCGCGCACTCTATATTATTGCCATAAAACTATATTAAATATATATATATATATGTATGTATATAAACATATATTGCCCAGCTAAATGTGTCAAATCTTATCGGTTATTGGCCTGCGAAATTTTGATAAGAATTCGTTTGATCCGCGGGCTCTGGCAAAGCTCTTGATGTGCCCAATTGCAAATTGGAAATTGTCAGCTGACTTCAGCTTCCGTTGACTTATGTAATTATTGGCCTTAAGGCAGGTCATCTCAATGCTCTGCTCTAATGGGCAATTTAACACTTCTGCAATGCGTTCACTTGAGCTTTATGGCTAACTAGCTAAGCATTTCCGGTTTAAAGGTTTTCTACTTTAGATAAGACTCTCACGCGTGTCGTGGATTAAGTTATGAACAAAATAAGCTTTTTATAGTGCGTTAAAAGTTCACTAAAAGTAACAAGTAAGAGTGCTCTAGTCGAGACGGCTCGACTACGAGATACCCTGAACCCTGCAAAGAGCCAATCTTCCCGACATGCAATGCTTATTTTACATATACAAATATTGCGAGCAACACACACACACACACACATGCATACGCACGCACGCATAAGCACGCGCTCTGCTGACTGCGCAGTCAGCGCGGCGACTGCGCTCGGACTGCAATATGCCTATTGTATGGGAAATTAAATGTTTAATAACTTTTTTTGTGGATGGACTTTCTTGATTAAACTTTCACAGCATAATTATGTAATTCATATGTATGTATTTGCCAAAGCACAAGTCTCTAGTATTTGAAATACGAATTTTTCAAATTGGGGGCGAAGGGGGCGTGGCATCCAAAATCAAAAAATTACATAATGTCCGCATTCATAACACGGACCTACACAGTGAATTTGAAGTCTCTAGCTCTTACGGTATGCTTAACCGAAGAAAAATTATCGATTTTTATCGATAATAAGGAAACGGGATGAGTTATCGAAAATCTAAAAAAAACTCGTACTGCGTAGGCTATAGACGCGTATTCTCTGAAAATTTCAGATCTCTAGCTTTTGTGGTTTACGAGATCGCTGCGTTCACACGGACGGACGGACGGACGGACGGACGGACGGACGGACGGACGGACGGACGGACGGACGGACGGACGGACGGACGGACGGACGGACGGACAGACGGACAGGGCTATTTCAACTCAGCTCATCGAGCTGATCAAGAATATATATACTTTATGGGGTCTGCGATGTCTCCTTCTGCCTGTTACATACATTTTCACAAAAACATTATACCCTGATTTCCCATTTTCAATGGGTTCAGGGTATAAAAAGTAAAGTAAAATATGAAAACTATAAATTATTTAATAAGCTAAGTAGTTGTATATCAACTAGAGCAACCAGCTGTAGAGTAACCTAATAAAATTATTAACTGGCTTGAAAAGTTACTTTATAGAGTTATGTTTTAGTATTTAATTCAAGTTTTTATTTAATGTTAGTAGTATAGAAGATATTATTATATAGATATATGGGATCTAATTAATCTGATAAATATCTTGAACGATTGAAAAACTTTCAAAATAAGAAAAGACAAAAAATAGTTATATAACCAGGCCCTTAGGCTACTACAGCTTTGACTGCTCTTATTGAACAAGAAGGTGATATATCAGCTTTATGAATACAAAATTATAACAATATAATAATAACAATAATATGTTAGTCAAGATTACTTTTTTGGCAACAATTTGACGCTTTTGTTGCTTTAGATTGCTCAGCTTCATCTTCATTTCGTATAAAACTCATAGACAAATGCATAAATAATATTCCATAATGCACACACTCACGCACACAAACACACGCACTCACACACTTAGCAACAAAAGATCGAACCGGAAGATGGAATAATAAATATGGCACTCGCAACCTATGCAGTTGGCTATGGTAATCCACTTAATTATCAGCGCAGATACAAAAGTATCTATAAGTTGCACTTATTATGAATGTGCTTTATGATCAGGCCTGACTACAGAAGTCCCTAGTCGACGTCGTTGTCAACGTAGCTGCTGCTGCTGCTGCTGTCCCACTCAAGTGCATTTTTATGAGCGCTCATTAAATTTATGGCTTTTAATTTGTCGGCCTTTGTGCGTGCTGCGTTGATAAGCGACCATCTCAATACCAAATCTCAGACTCGATCCCACACACACACACAGGCCACACTCGCACTCAAGTGCTTGCAGCTTGTTAGCTGGGCACATAGAAAATGATTGATATGTGTTTTTGATAATTTGTTGCACATTTTTTTGTTGTGGCAAGAGTATTATAATGTTTTTGTTTTCTTTTTGACATTTTACATATGCATTCAGGCCAAAGAAAGCGTGTGAAAAAAAACGCTTTTTAATTGCATTATTGATTAAGTGAGTTATGGGTGGGCTCCACAGAGTTGCAATGTTGTCCATTTGCTGTGCTAAAATGCCAACTCTCTTTAAACTAAGGCGTGAGCGCTAGGCGAATGAAGTTGTTATGCTAGTTGATATTGAAATACTTTTGCTAATTAACTTGAATGTTGCTGTGCTGCTCATTTGCTCAAAAGAAATTTCAGCTTGTAGAGATATATTTAAGCTGAGGAGTAATTGAAAGATGATAAAAGCTGTAGATAGACACTGAAAGAGTTTCATTTAAGTCTTTGCTTAGCTAATCAATCCAATAAACTAAAGCTAAAGTGCTACCCATTTGCTGTCAAAATGCTGCTAGAAGTGCTGCCCATTTGCTTTGACAAATACCACTTTTCGGTCCCAAATAAATATTTTAAAGTAGAATTAATTATAAGCGAAAGAAGTGTTAGAAAGAGAATAAGATTGCAACAGATCAAAAGAGACAGTGAAAGATAGAGAGGGAGAGACAGAAAATGTAAAGTATTTCTTACCAAAATGAAAGTTTGCGAAAGCATAGCTGGACCAGAGTTCAATCGATGCCAATTGCCAGATAGTAAACAAAGTCAAACTATAAATTAATCGAACAGTTCTACTTTCTGCTGGCAATAGACCTGCAGTATTTCAGCAAGTGTATAAAATATTCGTTAGAAACGTTTGGAAACTCAAGTTGCCTGCACTTCAAGCTTATCATTTGAATACTAATGCATATATAGATTTAGTATACTCTTAAGTGCTTTATTTGTTATTTACGCACTTGCTCCACTGACCGAGTTTATGTAGAAGCAGCTCATGCCTCGATCACATAATTTAAAGTAATGCAACTGGGCATAGGGTTGAGGTCTCCTCCACCTCCTCTTCCTGAGTGACTGCTCCCTCACTTGGCGCACTGTCCATGCAAATCCTTGCCAAAACACGTATCGCACAATCAGCTAATTGGCTGTGCGTTTTGGTGTCGTCGCATTTTGTGGCTTTCATTAGCATTGCGAAACGGGAGCCTCGCCCATAAAGCGCTCTTTAATGGTTAGTACGTGTTGCGGATTTCTGTAATTAATGTGATCCGCTGTGACCTTAACAGTGTGTTGTCAGACTGATTAAAAACTGTTGGGAAACAAGTTGTAAATGCAAGCAAATGAAACGGAAAACTGAAAACGGCGCAAAATGCGACAAAATAAAGCGAATATCCCAGGAATTTCAAAAGCTCATCGAACGGTTTGTTTTCGTTTTATATTTATTTTATTTTATTTCATTTAAGCTCTGTTAAGTCATTTTTAATGGACAATGCTACCAGTTGGGCCCAGTTGTCAGCCTAATTAAAGCGAACATGTGCCAAGATCAATGTCGCTGGCGCCGCGATCGGTTTGAGTTCGTGCCCGCGCGTATCTGACAGATACTTTTAGCGAATGCAAAACTTTTGTACAAAACTGCAAAATTAATTTATGCCATATTAATAAATGACTTGTTTTCTGGCTTAATTGCGTTTTTCAAAAAATAATTCACTGACAAATTGATTGAGCGCGATGAGAGAGAGAGAGGGAGAGAGGGAGAGAGGGAGAGAGAGAGAGAGAGCAACACTCCCCACTTCTTGGGCAAAATATGCGCGTTTTGCATGCGATTTGTGCGCGACATGCGAATTTTGATTGTTGTCGTTTGTTGTTTGTGCCTTGAGAAAAATGGCATTGAACTTTCCGGCTCAAATTGAAACTGAGCCACATTTGTGATATCTCAACTCGACTTCTACATCTTTAGCCTAATCTACATGGCTTTTATGCAGCTCCGCCTTTTTGCTATGCTAATGAAATGTTTTGCAAATGAGAAAAGGCCCTTTCTTTGGCTCTTTTCTTTTTTTAGGTTTTTAGTTTTTGGTAGCGTAGGACGTGACGGTGTCGTGAGTGGCTCATAACAGTGAAAGAGCTTGAAGAGTGGCTCCAAATAATGTCAACGATTTGCATGCAAATTGCAGCGAAATAAAGCAAACTTACTTTAGTCTATTGCCTTGCTTTGCATAAGGAAGTTAGCGCTAACAAGGCCGTTAAGGCCATTAAACTTGGCAAAAAAGCGAGGCGATGCGATGCGAGGGTGGCAACCGCAGCTGGCAGTCAAAGTGCAAATATGTGACCCGCCAGCCAACGCCCACACATTACTCAAACTCACGCCCAGACGCAGAGCTACAATTCAATTCGAAAAAAGGATGCTGCGCTGCCCTTTTAACCGCAGCCTAATGAAGCTGAAGCTGAAGCTGAGACTGTGGCTGTGGCTATGGCTGTGGCTGTGGCTGTGGCTATGGCTGTGGTTGCAGATACTCTAGTCCTATCTCGCAGATACAACTGCAGCTGGGCTAAATTTAGCGACTGCCGCTGCCACCGCCGCCGCCTACGATAAATCAAAGTTAATCAGATCTAGTTTCGATTGGGTTTTTATGGGCCGCGCATTGGCCACGCCATTTAAATTAGCTGCCGGGTTATTTATCGCATTGTTGCCGCTCGCAGGTTTCGTTTTAGCGCCAGGATGCCAAACGGACAGACCCAGACCCAGCTGGACAGACACTGACGGCTCAGACACAAAGGCCCAGACTCCGCGACTGCAAATGGTAGCCGTGTAGCAGCGAAACGATCCGAAGCGAAACGGAACTGCACGCCTGCCAATGGCTAGCCGATAATTACGCATATTTTGTTGCCTGTTTTGATGGCGCTCTTTATTTTTATTCAATTCTCTTCGGCATGCCCTCACCGCTGCAGGGTATTATAAACTTGTCAAACAGTTGGCAAACTTGACTATTTTGTAAGTGAATGGCCAAAGCTAGAAGAACTCGTTAGACTTGGGCAATTTCAGTGCAACAAATCTTTTGGGCTGGACCACAAAATGGTTCAATGAAGTTCAGATATTACTGAAGAGCTGTTTGAAAAATATAAATAATAATATAAAAATATATAAAATAGAAATAAATTATTCTAAAATCATAAAATAATACTTGAAATCCTTTAGAATGTATAGACTATTAGAATTCAATTAAATATCTAGAGTTTTAATTTATTTCGCCTTTTGATCTTTTTCTGAAATAGAAAATTATAGTTCAAGCTGAGTGCAGTATGAAAATGTTATGATCTACTTCTACTTCTACTATATAAAGATATATATATGCACATAAATGTCGATCAACTGAAAGCTAAATCAGCTCAAGAGCAAATCCACTTCGGCGTGTTAATGATAAACCGCTTCAGAAAAGTGCTTAAAGTTCAATTTCTTATATGTGAGATCGGCCATCGTTGGGTTTTTAGTAGCTGTTAAATGGCCAGCGACACAGTCGGTGGTCTCAAGCGTCGATGCTAGTGCTTGGCTTGTTTTTAACACCCATACACGATGGACCAGAGAGCAGACCGAGTGAGTGCCAGAGTCGAGACCAAGTGGCAGTCCGCAAGTCAAATGGGTTTCAATTTACACACTTGTCGCCTGGCTCCTCGAGCGCTGCTTGCCCACATATTTGCCCAGTTGAGGATTGGCCATGGCCTGGCCAGGCGTTGTCAACGCCTGAACTAAGGCGCTTATTTATTTGCACAGAGCCAGAGTGAGGAAGAGACAGAGAGTGAGTGATAGAGAGAGAGAGAGAGTGAGAGGGGAGGGGCAGCTAAAAGAATGTATCGTATCGCAATTATAAATCAGTTTAAGTCGCTTGTGGAGCCCCTGACATTAAGCAATGAAACCTTTGAGCTTTGTTTAGCTTTGTCAAGTGGGCTGGCTAACTGTCGCCCTGTCTGGCTGTCAATCCTGGGGCGGCTTTCCACGCTCCGTGTGGCACCTTTGTTTGCGCAACGCTGCCAGCTGCTGATTGCCAAACATTGGCCAATGTGAATGAATAACTGAACAAATGACTGATTGCCAACAAGTTATCAGTATCTATCAGATCTCAGATCTCAACAGAACTCACACGGATCTCTCTCACACTGAGATACAGACATAATGCATACACATATGCATACTCATGTCTGTGTTTGCTAATAACTCAACAGCTAATCAGCGCAGCTGGTGGGGCAGCGGGAGTTGTGCGGGGCGGGGCGAGCGGCTTGTGTAGCAGCACAGCGTGTAGTCCGCAATTAAACGAGCAGAAATGTATCTTTGTATCGTTTTATCTTGCAACTGCATCAACGTTTGTACAAAACAAACAGCACAACAGCCGCCAAGTTGTAATTGCCAAAGCTCATGCAGAGCTGCGCGCGGTCTGCCTAGTGCATTAGACAAATCAATTATGCTGTCCCATGTTGCCCGCCCCGAACTTCTTCTGCGCTTTTCTTTTATTTGGGTGCGGTGAAGTCGTGCAGTTGCTGCAAACACGATTGTGTCGAGACTATCTAATGATTGTTGTCACAAGAGCTGTGGGAATCAGACTTTATTTTATTTACACCTCTAAGCATATTTTTCTTCCATTTGCTTTTGCCATTTTTTTTCTCGTATTCTTCTAATGAGTATAAGGAAAATGAAGTTATAACGGAAATAGCTATATTTATGTTTGAGAAAATTATTAACATCATCATTATCATTATTTTCATAGTTAATATCATTATTATATATATTCATTATTATATATCAATCATTATTAATATATTTACATTTCATGATGTTTTGCATTATTATATCATTAGCATTGTCATTATCATTTTCATTATCATTGTCATTAACATTGTCATTGTCATTATCATTTTCATTATCATTGACATTGTCATTATCATTTTCATTATCATTGTCATTAACATTGTCATTATCATTGTCATTAACATTGTCATTATCATTTTCATTATCATTATCATTGTCATTGTCAATATTATTATCGTCATTATTGTTATAATCTGAGTTCTAATCATAATCATATTAGATTTATTATTAAAATTGCAAACCCTAAACCCATTTGAGAAAGAGAACTCATTATTAAATTTCCCTCTCCATATACATCTCATATCTTAGTTAAGTAATTAGTATTCTCTATCATATATGCATTTTGAGACACTTTCATAATTTCCACAACTTAATAGCAAACTGTCTCGAGCATGCAGGTATTCCTCAACATTCTATGGCATGATTATCACAAGATCTTAGCACGCATAAATATTGAGGCACATATCAATGACAGAGATTAGAGCGAAGTTAAAGTGAGTCGAAAAGTGGTTCGATAGCCGGGTGTAGATAAGCTGCAAATCGTCTTGAGTTACACTACTCCACTCACTATCAAATCAATGTATAAACAGCTCTACACACACATTGCACTCACACAGTCTATCCGAAGTGAATATCATAATAAATGATTGCAAAACGATTTGCGCTAAGTCGTCTATGGAAAATGGGGTTATTGACGCATGTTTCTGTGTGTTTGGGCGTCTGCCCGCAGGCCTCTATAAATAACAATAAAAGCGCAAAAAGAACAAACTTGCTTAGGAATCAGAACAGAATAGATGCGAGCAGAACTACTTCAGATGGCTCGCTAAGCAATGCGGTTTTTGGCATGTGATTAATGCCTGTCCGTGCTACTCAGTTGTTGTTGATGCTACACAACACAACGAACATTTTTATGGGGTGCAAGAATAATTTTTCCAAAGAAAATATTAATAGAAATGAAAACAATCAAATTGTTGGTGGAAGTGTATGTGTGTGTGAGTGTGTGTGTTTTTGTATGCGTTAGCGTGTGTGGCATGCCACACCGCCCAACTGTCTTGACTTTATTTTCTTGCAACGAGTCAATAAACAAAGCCACAAGCAAAACATGGCAAAACGAAAAAAAATTAGAAGAAAGCGCACAAATTTTCATTCATGCCACAGTTTTTTTTTTCGTCGTTTTTTTCTTACTTTTTTTTTGCTAAGGTGTCGAGCTGTAATTTGCATAAATCACAATTACCTGTCAATCGATAAACGATCTCAACACGCGCGCCAAGTGTGAACATAACGTGGCCAACAAACAAAATATATGTGCTGCTATGGCTATAACAACAACAACTGCAATAGCAACAGCAACTGCAACAACAACAACAACAACAACCTGGTGGCAAGTGTTGCCCACGATGCATGACAAACGCTCCATGTTGCACTGGACTCTGGGGGCCTTTGGGCCTATGGGGCTTTGGCTTTGGCTTTGGCAGTGCGCCAGATCGCGTCTATTGTTAAACGTTTTCCAAATGCTCGACTTTTTATTGCGGCTGATTGCACAGTAGGCGAACTGTTGTTGTTGTTGTTGTTGCTCTTGTTGTTGTCGTCGCGTGTCTAGGCTGCAAATGCTGGCTACAAGGTGGTCGCGACATTAGCTGACAAATGCAGTTGACAAGCGCTTAACAAGCAATGAGGTTGCCGGATCAACAATGCATCGTTATATGGCTGTTTGCAAATGATATATTAATTATGATTTATGAATATTTCTATGAATGAATGATTTGATTAAGGCTATCGAGTTGAGTTTGTTGTTGTTTAAGGTGCGGTGACAGTACAGTAGATACATGATATTCTTTAAAGTGTTGAAGATTGATAAATATATATTCAAAAGGTTTACTGAAAAACAGATGCATTAGAGTTGGAAAGAATTCGTAGATATATATATATATATATATATAGATATAACTCCTCAGATAAATATTTAAATTTATTTGATCTTTGTATGTCTAAATACTTAAACTTAGATCTCTTGCAATTTTTCTTTTATTCAGTAAGATCTACTTTCCTCAAAGTTGAATTTAACTTTATTGCTTAAGTTCAGCTTCTCTAAGTCTTTTTGGTTTCACTCCTAAGTCTAGAAACTCTGATTTATATTACCTTTTATTTTCCAAAATATAATTTATTAAACAGTTTCAGATCTCTACCTGAAAACAGTTTTAGAATCTCTGAATTCATAAATTCTTTATTTTATCCAATTATATATATTAATTAAATATGCTTGATTTCTCAATTCATAGCTTCTTAGCTGCATCTTTGATTCTGCCCCAGCCAGATGCAATGTTCCCATAAATTTTTCAGCTGGCACACCCTCAGCTCTTAGCACTTATTTAGTCAAGCGCTCATTCAATCAAGCGTGCAAAACATTCAGCTTATGGACTCAAGTGTATAATAATACAATTTCATGCCGCATTATGAGGTCAATTAAGGCAAACATTTAAATAATAATTAAGTGCGAGGCGTAAACCAAAATGGAAGCAAATAGAATAATGGAAATGCGATATAGAATCAACATTTCTATAATAGCTTAACACATCATAAAGATTTTCTCAGCCCAATAATATATATATTTCTTTTTTTGGTAGTATTCAGCCATATAACGTCGAAATTTTTTGAATGTAAAAACTCTACAAATGGCTGTGATGAAAGCAACAATTTTCCCCATTTATGATGCATGTCGGCGACAATAAAGCCGCCAAAGATACATAGATACTTGCAGTGGAGATACTAGCTATTAGGCATGCGCTTATCTCAATTTTTACGTATTTGTTTATTTTTTGTTAATTTTTTTTTATGTGCATTTGGGGAAGTGGAGCAAAGACTTTCACTCTTCATTCCATGCCTTATCGATATCGCTACGATAGCATATGCATTCATTTGGTATTTATATATTTATACTTGTATCTATATCTATGTTTTATTTATAGTATCTCTGTTTATTGGCTGTTGCGTGTTTTTAATGACAGATTTCGTATGTCTCCATTATGGACTTTTTATTTTTTATGGCATTTTTGCTTGTCACTTTTATAAGAGCTACAATTTGGTAACAGTTTCATTAATATTGTTTATAAATAACTTTAAATAACATTTCAGATATTTTAATTTTAATTAATGACCAATTACCAGAAGTGTGTTATAGATTCCATGGAATTTCTGTTAATATTTATGAGCTCTGACTTTTATAAAGACTGACAGCGGTCAGCTAATAAACAAGAATCATAATAATAGAATTCGCTCTTTTATCTCACTCAGGTCTGGTTTCGAGGCTGGGGCACTTGAAATACGATAGTTTTCTTATAGGGGATATTGTAACTCTATATGAAATGCCAAGAGAACCTGCTTCGGCTAGTTAAAATGAGAAGAGACAGCAGTTTACAAGTCATTTATGATGAGAGAACATTATATAAATCGAAGTATCTGAAGCTGAAAAAGTATCTTTGTGTCGCTTATTGAGTATATGCATAGATCATAGTGTATCTTTTGCGAATGTATTTGCATTTGAAATTGTATCTGTATCTATCAATAATTGTATTTATAAATCTATAGTTGCATTAACAAATCTATTTAAAGTTATATCTAAATAAGTGAATCTGTAAATACAGCAATTTCTTGATTTGCACAGATGACTTCATATATATTTCCTCCTATCTATAAATATATCTGTATCTGTTTCTGTTACTTTGACTGATGAGGTAACACTTTAAAAAGTATTTGCGCTTTTCATATTTGTTTTAAAATTTTAACTGGCCGCCAAGGCGGGCGTTTAGTTTGTTTATCACATTGTGTCAGCTACTTGCAGTTTGTATCTTGCAGATACACACATACACACACACACACACATACGCACAAACATTCGTTCGTTCGTTGCTCGCCTCGTGTTTTGCTAGAGTGTGAAGTGCGAATTACCAACAACAACAACAATTTGCATTTGCGTTCAATGAGCCACTGACCTAAGCCAATATATTTTGCATTGTGCTGGCCGTGTACAAGTGTATCTGTATCTGTATCTGTATCTGTAGTTGTAGCTGTAGCTGTAGCTGTATCTGTAAATGTATCTGCAGTAGGTAGTCTGCCTGTCTGTGTGAGTGTGTGTGTTCGGCTCGTCGTTCATTTGCGCCGATAATTATGACGTGTGCGCGCAATAGCAGCAACAACAACAACAACCGAAATAGCTGACGTTGCAGTGTTTGTTGTTGTTGTCGTTGTTGTCGTTGTTGCCGGCCACGCCGGCCACTCGATAAGCGACAACGTCGCACTTTTAATTTTTATTTTGCTGCCCGGCTTCGATTGCAGCGTGCAGCTCGTTTTACAGATACTTTTTTTCTGCTCGTGTTTTATATTGTGCTACGTTACAATTACACACAAATTTCTGTTGTTGTTATTGTTGTTGTTGTTGTTGTTGTTGCATTTGGCCTGCTAATTTATTTGCAACATTTGCTGTTTGCTGTGAATTAATTGCAAATGCCACTAAGCGCGCTCTGCGCTATTTACGCGCGCACAAACACAGCTGCAGCTACGAAATGCCTCTATGGGACACATTGTTGGCTTAACTAACACACGATGCAGTGGGCACAATTACACGTGCTGGCAAATAGAGCGCATGAATTGGTAGATGTATCTTGTAGCTGTAAGTTGTGGTAGGTGTTCGACTAATGTATCTATAGCTGTTGTAACTTTAACTGCTACCATATTTATTTGCAAATGTATCTGTATCTGTATCTGTATCTGTATCTGTATCTGTATCTGTATCTGTATCTGTATCTGTATCTGTATCTGTATCTGTATCTGTATCTGTATCTGTATCTGTATCTGTATCTGTATCTGTATCTGTATCTGTATCTGTATCTGTATCTGTATCTGTATCTGTATCTGTATCTGTATCTGTATCTGTATCTGTATCTGTATCTGTATCTGTATCTGTATCTGTATCTGTATCTGTATCTGTATCTGTATCTGTATCTGTATCTGTATCTGTATCTGTATCTGTATCTGTATCTGTATCTGTATCTGTATCTGTATCTGTATCTGTATCTGTATCTGTATCTGTATCTGTATCTGTATCTGTATCTGTATCTGTATCTGTATCTGTATCTGTATCTGTATCTGTATCTGTATCTGTATCTGTATTTGTATCTGTATCTGTATCTGTATCTGTATCTGTATCTGTATCTGTATCTGTATCTGTATCTGTATCTGTATCTGTATCTGTATCTGTATCTGTATCTGTATCTGTATCTGTATCTGTATCTGTATCTGTATCTGTATCTGTATCTGTATCTGTATCTGTATCTGTATCTGTATCTGTATCTGTATCTGTATCTGTATCTGTATCTGTATCTGTATCTGTATCTGTATCTGTATCTGTATCTGTATCTGTATCTGTATCTGTATCTGTATCTGTATCTGTATCTGTATCTGTATCTGTATCTGTATCTGTATCTGTATCTGTATCTGTATCTGTATCTGTATCTGTATCTGTATCTGTATCTGTATCTGTATCTGTATCTGTATCTGTATCTGTATCTGTATCTGTATCTGTATCTGTATCTGTATCTGTATCTGTATCTGTATCTGTATCTGTATTTGTATCTGTATCTGTATCTGTATCTGTATCTGTATCTGTATCTGTATCTGTATCTGTATCTGTATCTGTATCTGTATCTGTATCTGTATCTGTATCTGTATCTGTATCTGTATCTGTATCTGTATCTGTATATGTATCTGTATCTGTATCTGTATCTGTATCTGTATATGTATCTGTATCTGTATCTGTATATGTATCTGTATCTGTATCTGTATCTGTATCTGTGCATCTGCATCTGACTTTATATCCGTATCTTTGCTGCAACATTTAAGGAAGCATTAGCTGTCATTAACAACTTTGGCCACAACAATTCAACTTTAACTAATTGAAATATTTGCTTCTTTCAAAAAGGGGGCGGCGAGGCGAGGGTGTTGCAGTACATGTCAAATGTCTGGCGGGCGGACAGCTAAAAATACATTTGCCCCTTGACGTTGACAAGGCGACAATTTAGCTGCACGCACAATAACACAACACCAACAATTCGTTGCGCTCCAGATTCCGAGTATTTAGATGTCTAGCATTTACAACTATATATATTTGGATATATATGTATCTTTGTGCCCTGGGGCGTGTAATATGTGTGTCAGCAGGCAGCTCCAATGCCAATTCTATTTCGTATTACCAAACCGTAGCGAACCAAATCGAATCCCTTGACATGGCTAAATCATGTCAAACTGACGTAAATGACATCGCCCGTAATATAAATGGAAACGCTTTGAACTTTGACTGCAGCTCGAATTTACAATATGTTTGCAGAACTCCCATTCCCCCACTTTCCCCAAAAGTTCAATCAGACTGCCGTTTGGGGAGCCATTTCCTTAATGGGTGCTCTTTACGGTTAGTTGATTGTGTGGGAAGTTGAAGACAGTTTGTCAAGCAACAAGTTTTCCGTTGTGGGAGAAGCTTTTGTTTCGAATGGCATATTATAAAATATATATAGAAATATGTAATCTAAAACTGATCAATTGAACATTAAAGCAACAATTACTGTGAATACTTTGCGAATATTTTATGTTCACTTCATAGAAAATGCAATTCCTCTAAGCTGAAAATTATATTGTTAAAAAGGTTTTTCAGTAAGTTTCTTCATGGAATATTATAGTACTGTGTTTGGAGCTATCAATTTCTAGAAAAACTTAATTCAATTTAGACTTCTCTGTGCAGCAAGCCGACAATAACAATTCACTTAATACGAAAATCAAATAAAGCAGATAATTTTGATAGAATTTGTGCTGCGTCCCACGCGATAAGTTTCAATTTAGCGAACTTTTCAGGGTCAGAGACAAGTTTCAGCTGCTGTTGCGAACAGCGCTGGGCAGCTGTATAGAACCACATGTAGCAGCAGCACCAGCTGCACTACAATCTCATGATTGTGTGCGTGTGTGGCAAATATTTGCATATAGCATTAAGCTGATCTATCTTAAGTGCTAGAGGGCACTACACTACGCTCTATCCACGTTATCATTATGTGACACATTAAGGCTGTCATTAAATTAACAACAAAGTTGGCAGCAAGGCAGTCAACAAAGCTTGAGATAAGAAGTGTTATTTGTGGGCGTGGCATGCGCCTTAATTGCTTGGAGTGCAACAAGTTTGGCTCGAGACTTGGCCAATAGAGTGTGCATTTAATTAGCCACCGCAAATTGTCAGAAATCAATTAGACAATTTGTCACATGTTTGATTTATGCGGCAAACAGATAAATGTATCTATATTTTACCTATACAATTTACATAGATATATATATAAATCTTTTAATTACATGCACGACATGCAGACATGCAGACATGCAGACATGCAGCCAAAATGAACTGTTATAAGCCGCATGTTTTGCACGCATCGCTGTCAAAGCCCAAGCTGTCAATTGCCATTTGGTAGACCCGTTCGCCAAAAGCCTACCCCGACCCAGTACAACCGCCCGCCCGCCCGCCTGTCAGCGTCTTACTTCAATGTCTGGTTAGACTGCATTTTTTTATGCCATACAACAAAAAAGAGAAGAAAAAAAAAAAGAAATACACACAAAAATAGTTGCTACATAGAATCCATAAAACATTTTTAGCATTTGCAGACGTTCAGCTTTTAAAATTGTCTGGCACAGAGATAGAATTCTTGTATGCGGGCAGCTGACTGTCCGCACCGGCTGTCATCAAGCGGAAGTCTTCGCTCGCACACTTCTGGTGTCAACCGATCGCTGTTTTGTCTATAGTAGATATATGGGTTAAGCGAATGATCAATGGCCTGTTGTGGTTGGTGTTATATGTTTGTGGTTGGTTCCGCTGACTTGACTGACGGCATAGATCAGACCGCAATGGTAGCTGCATCAAGATCAACACAACAACTGACAAATTGACAAAGAATTATGGACTGCAATGGATTAGCATTCAGCAGAGTAAAGTCATTGAGAGATTACAAATAATTTATTTATTATTTATTTAAGAGCTAACTTATTAATAATGAAATTATAGGCTAGCTTAATACGTGGCTATGGCAGCGGAGGCCTTCAGCTCTAAAGTTGTATGTGCTTATGTATAAGTTTTCTTAATAGTACTGTGTGTTGTATTTACTTATTTACATTATGTACATGGGGTGATGGAAGTGGTTTTCATGATTTAAGTTAGTTTGTATTCTTAGATGTAGTGATATAGATTTGTTGTTTTTAGGTATTTTAGAATGTTTGATATGTTTGAGGATGTGGGGTGTGCTAAGCATTGGAGAGGGTTGGTGTTTTTAAATATTGCTTGTCTTTGAAGTTTTAGGGTATTGCAGTTGGTGAGGATGTGTTGGATTGATATGGTGTCGTTGCAAAAGGGGCATATACCGGGAGATTTATCGATGTAGTGTATGTGGGTTATTTTGGAGTGTCCGAGTCTAAGTCTAGTTATTATTATTTGATCTCTTCTCGAGAGGGATAGTGAATTTCTTTTAAAAATGTGGTAGTTGTTAAGTTTATGTGGGTTGTTTGATTGATACCAGGTTGATGTTTCGGTTATGTTGGATTGTAGTTTTGTGAGGTGTATGTTTTTTAGGTATGATTGTATGTCTTGTATGTTAAGATTTTCCTTTGTTATAAGAGGCTGTTTCGCTGCATTTTTAGCAGAGGTGTCTGCTAGCTCGTTCCCTGCTATTCCTACATGCCCGGGCACCCAGAGTAGTTTGAATTTGGGGAAGGTTTTCTGCATAATATTGCGAGCGTATGAGGGGTAATGTTCATTGTTGTTTGTGTTATTAATTGCGTCTATTGCAGAGAGTGAGTCGGTGCATATGCAGAATTTACCTTTTTTATTTTTTAGGGTTTCTAGTGCTTCAACTATTGCAATGAGTTCTGCGGAAAATACGGAGGAGTAGTGGGGCAGGATATATGTTTTGATGGTATCGGTTTCATTTGTAATGGCAAAGGTGGTGGTACTGTTGTTTTGGGATCCATCTGTATAGATGTATGTGTATTTAAGCTTGTCTGTGGCGTTAATTTGGATGAATTCGCCTCTGTACGTACAAATAATTTATTTCGCATTGATCATAGCAAAGATCTTCAATAAGATGAGATCAATGGGTTTGTATTGATTAAAGTGATCTTAGAGTATATAGATAGAGCTAAATACTATTAGCTTTTAGTCACAGAGAATACTAAGCTTAAAGTTCTTAGCTCTTAGCATCTAGCAGTTTGAAGTTTTCTTTTCGATAATGTATTCTACAATAAACTTATGTATATGAAAGTTTATTGTAGAATACATTATCTAAAATGAAACTTCAAACTGAAACACTTTGTATGCAGCCTGTGGATCGCTAACAACTTATGCAAATTGATTGGGCGATAATATAATTGAATCGAACACGAGTTTAATAGCCGACACACTGAGCGACTGACAATTGCAGATATAACGATATGATCAATGGATGCATTTAGAACCGATCACAGCCTCTAATGGCCAGTCAGCCAAATGAGTCAACACCTGCCCTCGTCGGGACAGTGAGTAGTTGTGCGTAGAGCTGGGACCTAAACCTGTCGCCTGATTCTTGGCCTAAAAAAGCTGGCGGGGCCCAAAAAGCGGCAGGAGGCAGTCGCCGTCGCCGTCGCCGTTGCAGTTGCAGTTGCTCTGGCCGATGCAGTTGCCGTTGCATTTGCTGCCACAGACGCAGCCACAGACGACGCCACTTGTCGTGTCGTGTCTCAAATTAATTAAAGACTCATCTACATATTTCATTTCCACTCCAACTGGTTGGGCAGATACAAGAAAATGCGGAAAACCAAAAAAAAAAACACACACAAAATAGAAAAGAAAGACAAAAACTAGACGCTGACCGCAACGTTGACAACGACATCGACTGCGACGCTGGCAGAGGCGCGCGCAGCGGGCGCCTTCAAATTGGCCTGTCATTGAGTCAGGCGGGGCGGCAGCGTCAAACGGAGGCGTGGCACCTTTACGAAATGCATTCAAAAACAAATTTTTCTCTCTCTCTCGAGCTTTTAACAACTTCTTTAAAAAATTTTGACATGTTTTTAACATGTTTTTTTCTCTCTTTTACAACAGCTACAAATTGTTTAAAGTTTTTTTTGTGTTTGAAATTTTCATATTTGTTTTATTTTGCCGTTTGGCTTGTTTTAATTTGTAAGAACAACAGGCTATACACTCGCTGGCATATTTTCTATTCAAATAAGCTGAACTTTCACTTGGAAAAACCTTTAGAGCAAAGCAGCTTAGCAGACGCGGACTCGCCCGGTGGGCCCCATACTTTACACATTATTAATCTGATTTAATCAAATCAAGGCACGCTCGATAACTATGTTCATTTTTCATTAATGAATTGGGACTTGGGAGATATCATTCAAGATTTGGTCATGCCTTCAAACGGTAGCTTCTTCTCTGGAATTTGCTGCCAGTGAAAGCGACTAAGACTTATGGATAGTTTTGAATGCTTAGTTCTAACTCCGCACAGCTGGGGCTCTGACAAATCCCATCAATGTCTGCGCTTTTATCATAACAATAGATCGGAGTCTAATCGAAAATTTCTACAATATGCAATTTCATATATGATTTCATCTCATTGTCATTTGTGGGCGTGGCTGCATTGACAACAACTATGCCAATTTGTAGCAACCCCTAAGCATCAGCTGTCAATGGGTTTTAATAATTTATACTTATGCGCATTTGTCCTATCGGATATTGGCATCGGATATCCGTTGACAACCCCCAATGCAATTCGATTATTGGCAAAGCCGAACAATAGCCCCACAGGGGCGTCAGAGGGTTAAACAAAGTGGGAAAAAAGGTAGTCAACTGTATAAACTGTATGCCAACAGAAGACATAAACTGATATGATATATATTTCAATATTCCCTGAACTTCTTATAATAGGGGTGAGCCTGCTGTTTGGGATTTACGAAACGTTTTCACTTTTTATAGAAGTGTCTGCTCCCTTGCCATTAAATCTTTTACTACAGCCAAATATAAGACGCTTATCTAAGCGGCCGCAGTTGCGGGCTCTTCCAACTCCTCTGAAGATTTATTGACTTTGAAGAGACAACTCTATAAACCGCTATTAATTAGTGTTTAATAGCTGCAATTTTGTGCCACAAAGTTCAGCTGTGCGCCAGCTGTATCTGTGAGATACAACTTTATTTTGATTGATATGCGCTGTCGCTGTGAATGCTATTAAATTGTCAAAATACGTTGGCCACATACATAAATTATATATATATATATATATAAATGTATAAAGAGGCAGAAAACATAAGTCGATCATAAAACCGGCGCACAGTAGTAAAAGCCCATTGAATTGGCCTCTATGGAGCTGCTGTCAAATTATGTTAAATAGCCACAAAAAGCGGCGCATAAATTGTATTATATGTCACACATTATATTCGTTGTGAGCATAATTAAACATATAAAGAAAATTACATTTTCAAATGAATTCATGCATTTTTTATTTTATGTGCCTGATGAACATATTAAAAACATACAAAATAAAAAGTTTTTGAAATTTTTTTTTTTTTTTCGTTTTTTTGTCAAGCGATCATAAATTTGATCATTATCGACTGTCGAGTCTGGCGACAAAGTCTCTCGAAATTAAGGCCTCATTAGCATAAATTGTGCGCCTGCAACGGTGATTAAACACGAAGGGGAAAATTCATTGGTGAAGTTTGTCGCATAACTCAATTTCGTACACCTTCGAGAACTTCGACTTTTGACAGTCATATTTTGACATTTTAATTATTGGAAGTGCGTGCCTTCGCCTGATTTTTCTACGTGCTTAATATGTGAGCAATTTAAAGCAGCTCAGATGCGTGCCTTGAATTTCGGATATCCATTCGATTGGGATTCAAATTTTTTGATTCTGCATATTGTTCCTGTTCGGCCCCACAACACATTTCACAGCTGGTTCAATGAACTGTCGAGCAATTTGTGGGCTGCCAGCTCATTTATTGTTCAATAAATGATCATTCCGGTATTTGTTATTGTGCATTGATTTCACACCTCTGTGAAGTGTAAAGTTTTATCAGTTTGTATTGTATTTTTTTTTTTTAACATTTTCTGAATCAAATTTTACTTAATGAAATGCCTTGCCTCATAAACATATCGATTATCAGCTATTATAATTAAAAACAAAATAAAACAAAAGGTTTTTAAAATAGAAAAGTTAATAAGAATTTTTCGAGTTAATAAAAAAACTAAGGTAAAAGACTTTTTTTTTGCAAACAAAAATAAATAAAAAAATTAAAAATATATATAATATAGTTTCTAAACATTTTTGCTCCAAATATATTTATTTAAAAATTTATTCTGCTGTACAAATATAAAAAATATTTATTCACGCACACTTTCGTATGCTAGGCCCCGGCGAGATTCGAACTCACGATCTCCTGTTTACTAGACAGGCGCTTTAACCAACTAAGCCACGGCGCCGCATGCAAGCAGTGCTAACGAACAACCAATACAAGCAGCGCAAAGAACTTTGCTTGTTGCGTATAGTGAATGGGCGCGCTCGCTCTCACGCAGCTATTGTTGTTGCTGCTATTGCTTTAGGGGTTAAATATAGCACAGCCAGAACAGCAACATGAGCGCGAGAGCGAGAGAGAGAGCAACATGAACGTCTAGCAGCAGCTGAAATGTGAGGAATTCAAATAGTTTTGAACGATTCGTTGAGCGTCCCACACACACATGACTCGAACTAAAAGACTTCATATGTTAAAAAACATATATCCACAAAAATATAAAAAAAACAGATAAAAACAAGAAAAATTACTCATGTTAACCCGAGCTAAACAAATCGCTTTTTAAATGGGGCAAACCAAGTGAAATGCAACACCAAAAGCGCCATTCGGACACACACAAAGTGAAAGGCTGTCACTTGCTACGAGCAACAACTACCCCTGCCACCGTCTGCCCCCAATCCCAACTCTTCAGATCTGTAACAAATGAAGTGTAGCGCTTAGCATATCATTTATTTTAGTTTTTCATTTCATTTTCATTTTCATTTATTTCAAGGGGCAACACGCTGGCAATTTTTCATGGCTTCGATTTTGGGTGGGAAATTATAAATCAAGCAAAAGCCACAATTTTACTTTTATCCGGCTGCAACTTTATAATTTCCGTACAGCTGTAAATAAGCCGAAAAGGCAAATGCATTCCACTTTGTTTAGTTTAGGCAGCTGCTACAGATACGGATATGCAGACTCGTAAATCGCAGAAAGCAATTCTTTCATTCGTTTTTTTTTTTTTCTCCATATAAAACTTATTTTTTGCGCCGCCCTGGCGTCTGCTTATCTTTGACACAGTTTCTAGCAAAAAAAATAATAATAAACAAAAGTTCTGTGCACGCATTTACCATAGCCAGCAAAAGTTTACGCCTACTTTCCATCACATTTTCTTTGAACAATTTCATTTTCATGTACTTTCAATTTCCATTTGTCACAGCTCACATACATAAATTGCCAAAAGTTTGCATCGTAAAGATTTAGTAGCGTCTTTGAGCTCTTTCCATTGATATTACTGCCAGGGCTTTCCCATTTCCTTTCGGCATAGCTCATGAAATGAAATTTTGGCGTAAAAGAAATGCTCTGCTTCTTGTTTAGGTCTAGCGCCATCTGCTGGCCAATCAGCCCGTACTTCATAGTGGATCATTGCCGTAACGTAAACAACTCTTTAAAGAAAACACACACACGCACTGCGCTTTTCTCCTTCTTTTTCTGTTTTCCTTTGGCGTCAAAAATCAATTTTTCCATCACTCAAGTGGCCACTCAATAGTTTTTCCTACTTTTCTTTTTGGCAGTCCAAAACCACGGAATCGTGTTCCGGCATTAACTCCCCCAATAATCTTTTTTTGGGCTGCTTTGATGATCTCCGCGGCAGCTGCCAAGACTTTTTCAATTGGTTCATAACAAGCTGCAGTTCAAGTATTTATAAAAAAATCTTGTTTATTATGGCATAAAGAGCATAAGGTTCATTGAACGAGTGTTGGTGTATATGTGTGTTGGTGTGTGTGTGGCACCAAGTGCTGACACACTTTGGCCAGGCGATTGGGAAATTGACAGGCAGACGGAGTCGAGCGGGCGGTCCCTGCGGCCAGCGGGCCACACAAGTGGTTTGACCTTTACACAACGCCTGAACTTGAAATTCATTGCCGCAATTTCAATTAACCTCAAAATATGCGATTTATAACCTCGCTTTAGGCCGCAACGCCCCATTCTACAGTTGACAAATTTCGCACAGCAGTGGCGCTGCACGCTAAGCTCCTCCTCATCTATCGCGCTCTAGCTCTGGCAATATGCCTTGATTGAGTGCGCGCGAGTTCGAGTGCTGCGGAGGGCGTATTTCACTTTGTTTGATTAAATGTTGTTTTTATTGTTTTTCTTTCGATTCGTAATAGCTTTCTGATTGCACAGAGCACAGAGACAGAGCCGGGGCAAGTTTCTTTTTCGCTTGCTGCAATTTCTTTTGACAGCATTTAAAAGTGTCAGATATTTAATTAACAGCTTTGGTAGTTGGGCCTTTGGTTGGCCTTTGGGCTGACATCCTGACACACTGGTTCGGGTTGGGCTAATCAAGCGGCTTTTGTGCACATATGTATGGGCCATTCAGATATGGTGTATAGTATTATATTTGGTCATCTGAAATTGATTGATAATTAATTAATGACCTGCTTTCTTTTCTCTCTCTCTCTCTCTCTCTCTCTTGCAGCCATTCTGCAGCGCTCAACTGTGGATGTGGGTCGCATTAAGATACAAAGTGTGGCAACCTGCTTGTATCTGTGCATGGATGCGTGTGGCGCGGCCTATGCCTCGGTAAGTAAAAAATTCAATAAGTCTAAATAGATCCTAAAGAAATCTTTAGCTTATAGAATAGAGGTTTCTTTTCATACAACTCAATAACATATGTTATCATATATAAAACTCTAAACCTCTACTGTTTTCTGCTATCTATAATCATACAATTTTTATTCTATTCTCATCCCCTTTTACAACTTAACTGCAGATCCTAAAAAAGTCTTTAGCTTATAGAATAGAAGTTTCTTTTCATACAACTGAATAATATATGTTAGCATATGCAGATATTCCCATTGATCTCTTTCTTTTCAAACTCTAAAACTCTAATCTATAATTCATACATTTCTTATTCTATTCTAATCCCTTTGTCAAAATCAACTGCAAATATTCATTACGCCATTCATATTTCATAGATTCCCTATCTAGGCAACCCGAATTGCGACCTAATTATTTCGTTTGTCGCGCCATCTGTGGCACAGTAGCGCAATAAACAATAAATTTTGATCAATTGTTGCTCAAAATTATTTTTATTATTTCAATTACAAATTATGTGGCCTTATCAGCAAGTGAAGCGGCAAATTTCGATGATAGCCAATAACAAAGGCAAAACAGCAACAACAAAAGAGCCACAGAGAAGGGAACAAACATTAAGTGCTATAAATAACGAAATTAACTGAAGTGAACAACAACAAAAGGCAACTGGAAGAGAAAACAAACAAACGTCAAGATATCCTTTGGGCCAACCCTTGTTCTTGTTATGCCTAGATTCGATTTGGTTTTAGTTTCGGTTTTTTTTTTTTTTTGATTTTTTTGGTTCTTTCTGGGGTGCCTTGTCGAGTGGCAAGTGAGACGGGTCCTGGCATGTCCTGTCGATAATTAATGTGACACTTTTTTCTGGTCGCCTGGACGCCCCGCTGCAGTACGCGTCGCATTTCTCGCCGCCTGGCGCCAAGCGGCTGCAGTTGTTGTTGTTGTCATTGTTATTGTTGTTGTCGTTGTTGTTGTTGTTGTAGCTGAACATTTGAGTTTTGTCGTCGCACTTTGACCTTTTCGCATGCGCAGCCAAAATAGATGCGTTTGTGCCAATTCTGTCAGGCGCGAAGCGGCGCGTTTTGTATCTGACAGATACATTCGCAGCCATGGTTGCAGATACTTTGGTGTTGATTGATGCGCCTCAGCGGACGCAGCATCTCAGTCTGCCTCTTGTGTGTATGTGTGTTGCGGTCCTTTTGATGGCGCCGCATTTCAAGCATTTTCACTAAGTTGGTCAAGTGGGCGTTGTGGCTGGGCGGCCTTTGTTTATTCAATTTTTATTTTGGCGACTATTCGCTAGAATCAACAAAGAAGCAACCAGAAGGGACGCTCTCTCTCTCTCTCTCTTTCTCTAAAGTTAAATTTGAAGCGGTCAAAACTAAATCTTATCATTTCCGTTGAGTTTGAATTGAATTTTTTACTTTTTGTTGGGCAACGGAAGTGGCATCAATTTGTATTGTCTGCCATTCAAGTTTCCGGCCAAACTAAGAAAATCTAGTTCACAAATTAAGAGCACATGACTTATAGTATATTTAAACATTAATCATTTGATATATAAATTAAACATAATGCGATTTGCTTTCAGACCATGATATATATTGAATTTTAATTTTGTTAACAATAATTTCTTAAAATTCAAAGTCCAAATTAAAAGAATGTTTATTATTAAAAGAAGTGAGAGGAGGTCAGGTTTAATACTTTTAAGGAGAAATAAAGCAGAGCTTGTGAAATTGAAATATTAAATAAAAAACATATTTCTAAAATAAAAGAATATATATTTAAAATAAATTCTATATATTTTTTTACATTTTTTTTTTAAACACATATATTTTTTAAAATTAAATTAAAAATGTTATTAAATTAAAAGCTGAAATTTTCATATATATTTTTCTAATATTTAAATTGTCTATTAACAAAAATCTTTCAAAAATATTTCAACAACAAGTATTTAATTTAGAAACCCTTTTTTCTTAAATAAAAATCAGATGCATTTGCTAGCCCACTTTTTTCTTTTAAATAATCAACAATTTGTTTACGATTTATTGCTGCTATTTTTACAGTGCTCTAAGAGCTGGCGATAAGCAAACAAAATCCCCTGCATCTGGCTTAAATAGCTCATTTATATTATTTATAAATTTCCATTAGAGACACTTTCTCAGCAGTTTGAAAATAGATTTTCATGCACTTGCGAATAGTTGTTGTTGTTGTTGTTGTTGGCTTTCCGCAACGCTTTTCAAATGCCAGCCACATTCTGATCTTGTGACCGTCTGGCAGTTGATTTGATTAGCTGCCTAATGGGGCAGCTAATTGAAAGCCCAAAACGTTTGCCAATTCATAAATTCAAAATGAAAGAGAAGGAGAGAAAGAGAGAGGGAGAGAGTGACTAAGGCAGAGAGTGAGGAAGAGCGGCGTGTGAGTCAGCGTTGTTGGCCAATTAAAATGTTTTAGCCATAAGTATATAAATGTGATTATTAATTTGCATAATTTGAACTGCGACTGGAATCTCGACGTAAACGGACCGCCCGCAGCGACCGCCTGCTTGCTACACGGCGATCAATTAATGCTCTGTCATGCGCGGCCAATGAATATGTTGCCGCATTATCATTGTTATGGTCCTGTTTCAGCTGATAGTGTTTGGGCACCAAAGAATGTGGTTGGGCTTGTGTGTGTTACCGTTTCATATACCCTGTAGACATTGGCAAAGGGCTATTATGGGCTTGAGAGCGAAAAGGCAGGTAGCTTTAGTCCAGCCATTACTTATCTAGCTATTGGTTTCCGGTCTTCAAAGTGTATTAAGTCGAGGGAGTATAGTTCCTAGTTCTAGTTTATTCTATGGTATGTCGATACAGACATCGGAGTATCTGGTAGTCTATCACTTGTTATTTGTCGCTCTAATCTTGTTGTAGGCGTGTGTCTAAGCGCTGACCCTTGACCCTTTCCACCTGGCGCCAGCTTTGATAAGCGGCAAGTGCTCAGCTAATGGCTTTGATAGGCTCGCATTTACAGCTATCTCTGTGGCGTACAGCTTCATTTCCTTTAGCTCCGACTGCAATTTTCACTTAATTTAAGGCTAAAATTAGACGAGGGAAATAGTAATAAAAAAAAAAGAAGAGAAAATACATTAAAGACGCGTCGAGCGAGACACGCGCGCCCTGCCACATTCTGTTGTCATATGTGTCGGAAAATTAGTCTAGTCTGCGGCCTCTTCCCTGGAAGACCTTTGAAATGGCGTCAACATTTCAGCCATATTTCGCAGACCCTCGCCTCAATCCTGCTCTCTGGCTAGTCCCAATCCCTCCCAGTTGATGCCTCATTTCATATCAAATTGGTGTAGCCGGCGCACAGTCGGCGCGACATTTGGGCTGATTAATTTCTAAATTTAATCGTCGACATTTCCACATGGAAGTTGAGTCTCGAAACAATTTTAATTGCCTGACAAGCGAATTAATTCAATGTTGTTAATTGAATTTGATCTAAAGCGCTCAGGCGGCGCATCTAAAGGCCACAGATGCACACAGCTCCCAGTTCCCAGTTGCCAGTTCCCTGTTCCCAGTTGTCGGTTCTCTCAATCCTTTGTGGCTGCTTTACATTTCTACCTAAACGAAAATAATTGAAGTCTGCGACTTGTTTGGTTGTCCTTTTGTGCGGCTGTCATGTGGCATTCATAAAGTAGGCAACTTTATGGTCTGGGTCAGGTTCAGGGTCAGGGTCATCGTCATCGTCAGGGTGCCGGCGTCTATCGATCGCCAACGCCGATAGCGAGCACATCCTGTGATAATGAGCACATTTATCTAACAGATACCCACTCTAACCAGATACAAAAGAGGCCACCGACAAGAGCCTTCAACAAGGTAGCCATCTCAGGCATTTAGCCCTAGGGTTTCTCGCCAAAGTTTCGCCCAGTTGTTTGTTGTTATGCATATGAGCAGACATCAACGCAGTCATTCGACTTCTTATTAGTCTCTATGCGATGGCCATTGTATGTATTATGCATAACAGCATGGATTCCTTTTACCTTAATAGTCCATCAAAATGCCTAAGTAGAGCTCTAACAATAATCTATAAAATATTTCAACATTCATAAGAGAACTTCTCTTCTTTCATTTAACAGCAGCTGTTAATGTTATCAATCAAAAGAAATGTTAAGTTGCAGCAGTGTATTTAGTTCGCGCTGTTAACTAACATTTTTTATAGCATAGTTGCTAGTGATGTTAACATAAGATGTATACATGAAAATGTTGCTGTTAACTAACTTAAATTTTAACATACATGCAAATGCTGTTGACATAACATGTAAATTTAAAGTAATGTTAAGTTAAATATCATTTTGTTACTGTAAGTCTTGCATTGTTATTTTCCATTTGTTATAATTAACGCATTTTTGAAAACATCAAACTAGTTTTTAACGTATTTATATGCTGCCTATTTTCTAGCCAAATAATTTAATTCTAGTTCTCAACTGTTACAGAAAGAATTCGACGACAACTGTGTGTTCAATGAGAACATGGAGCTGCACAACTACAACACATACTCCTCCACATACAACTCGAATGCGAGACGCGTGTTCTATTTGGCGCTAACTGGCCAAGGTGCGCCGCGACGCACACAAATTCCGGCCACCAGGACATTGGGCAAGCTGTCCACCTACACGAATGCGATCACCGAGACGGTGCCACAGCAGCGGGTCGAGCAGCTGATAGCCAAGAACTTTGGTGCCAATCGCGTCAAGCATGGCGTGCGCCAACTCTGTGATACCGGCAAGCCGCTGATTGAGCTCATCGATGCGGTACACTTTAAGCCGCGACCCAAGTGCAGCAGCAGCAGCAGCAGCAGCAGCGGCAGCAGCAGAAGCAGCAGCAGCAGCAGCAGTAGTAGCAGTAGCAATAGCAGTAGTAGTAGTAGCAGTAACGTTCCTGCGCCTGCGTACAGCGCCAGCAGCCTGATTAGTATTAGTAACGGTAGTCAAAGCGACAGCGGCCATATTAGCAGTAGCATTAACAGTAGCATTAACAGTAGCAGTAGCAGTAACAGTAGCAGTAGCAGTAACAGTAACAGTAGCAGTAGCAGTAGCAATAGCAGTAATCTTAGCAGTAACATTACCCAGCACAAGAGGAAGAAGAAGCAGCGCAAGTGCCGGCCACACGAGCAGGAGCACACGCACAATTGCCAGAGGCGTGGCACGCCCACGCGCGGTCCCAAGGCTCAGCTGTGCAAGCAACTGCGCGATGAGGCAGCCCGAACAGGTGCGCCGCCGCCCAACTGTGGCAAGAAGCCCGGCAGCCCAGCAGCCAAACGCAAAGCCGCTGCAGCAGCAGCGTCTGGCGGCAACGCCAAGGGCGCCATGCAAAGGCCCAGGGCTGGCGGCGCTGCTGGCAAGCGAAAGGCGCCCAAAGCGGGCGCCAAACAGCGACCCAATGGGCCCAAAAGGCAGCGCGCAGGCAATGTCAGCAAGCGCAATGGTACGCGAAAGTTGCAGCGCCTGCTCGAGCTGAGCAGCACGACAATGCGAACAACAACAACGACGAGCACTACAATTGCCACCAGTCTGGCAACGCCGGCTTACAGCAATGGCAACAGCTGGGACAGCAGCTCCCCGCTGCCCGCCCTGGCGCTCAGCGAGACGAGTGATCGGGTGGAGCGCAATGTGCGCATGTCCCATGCCAGCGTTGAGGAGTCACAGAGCGACGACGATGCGGAGGAGGAGGACGAGGAGCTGCCGGAGCTGGACTCGCAGGAAGAGCCGGAGAGCAGCTACGAGAATGCCACGCTGGAGGGTCAGGCGCGCGGCTCCGCAATGGACGATTCGGTCTACTATGATCAGCTTGATTTGTGAGTTTGCCTTAAAAAAACAAAAATACAAAAAAAAAAAAACACTAATACAAATTTCTTTTTCAAAATTTTACAATTTTCCAAATTTATTTCAAATATCAAACATAACTTATCGAATTTGTTTCTGGCATACTTTTTTTATTATTATCTAATTGGCATTAACTTTTATCTATTTACATTTTTCACATTTTGTACTGTTGCGAAATTATTATATTTGGTTGTTGTTTTTTTTTTTCATTTTATTTTATTTATATATTTTTTTTTAAATTTGGTATATTATTTTTGGTTTTTTTTAAAACGTACAAAATGTGTCAATTTGTTTAACTGAATATTTGTTTTTTTGTTTTTAAATATTTTTTTTGAAGGCATTAAAATGGAATTGCAATATGAAAATATTAAGTAATCCCACAATATGACTAAGAAATCGAGCAAGATCTTGTATAAAGTTTGGCTTGAGTATGCGATATTGTAATTTGCAAGTTTTCAAACACACACACATACACACACACGCACACACACACACGTACATAGACACCAATACACGCATTACACTGCACAACACATACTACAAAACAGCGCATCACTTCTATAATATCTATATACATACATCATACATGTATGTACTGTGTACCCAACGACTGTGGTTCAGAAAAGTATTTTTGATGCAGCGCACAGCTATCGATAATTATCGAAAACAGCAATAACTTGTATGCGCGTCTGCAATCGATCACCAACATAAGAATATCAAAACAAATTATGTATTACAACAAAACGGAGTCTCGAGTATTTTAAGTGTTTTTTTTCTATTTCTATTGGCACCGATCCATATAAAGAAAATATATATATATATATCAAATTGCACGCTCATATTATACTTTATTAACGAACAAATAACTTAACTAGCCAAATATATTTATTCTAGCTATTTACAGGCTATTCGAAATACTTGAGTCTCTGCTCTAAAACTTTTCAAAAGATAACATAAAACAATACTCAAAAATACGACCACTCAAAAATTAAAAAAAAATAGAATAAAAACTGAAACAATGCAAAGCTTGCAAAAGTTATGAAACATGTTTTCCTTATACATCAAATATATATATATATACATATATATGAACAACATCTAGAGTCTATATGTATGTGCAAAATGTGACATTTCGAATAGTTCGCATGCGAAAATTGTTTTGTAAATAGATTTACGATTGCGATCTGTCAGATGATTATTATTATATATATCCCCACATATATATATATATAAATACATATATTTATATATATTTAATTTAATTGTGGTATTGTCGAATTCGAACCTCGCTGCCTCTCAGTGCGTAGTCTAAGCTATGTAAACCAATCTTAAGTGCGGCAAAAAAACAAAACGAAAATAAAGAAAAATCCTAGAAGCCATAAACGAAACAATGAGGCCAACGAAAAAAAAAAACGAAAAACTTATAAAAAACTAAAAAAAAAAATTTAATCTTAAAACAAAAACTCACAAATCAAAAATTGTATTTGAATTAAAAACTGGAACTAACCTGTAATTATTTTTATTTATTTGCGTGAAATTATTTGATATATATTTTAATTTAATCTAATTTTAATATATATTTTTAGGCTATTAATTTATTATATTTTACTTAAAAAAAAGAAAACATTTTAAACATTTATTTATAAATTTTAAACTAAGCCCAACAAAATTGTAGACTAACAAATTCTTGTAGTTATAATTAAACGTACGACGAAAAAAATATATAAAATTAAGATTATAAAAATTAAAAAAAAAAATTGTTTTTGCAACTGAGTGGAATGAAAATAAATATAAAATAAAAAGAAAATAATATTTTGATGGTAAGCGTGATGTAGCTAAAAGAAAAGTAGTTAGAAAATATGAACTCTTCATTTCCCGTTGGGTTTTCTCGTTTTTTGTTTTTCCTTTCACTTGCATGGTATTTCAAAAATAATAAAAAAAAAACAAAAAAAAAAAAATTAATTCATTTGGCATTTTGCATGAAACAAAACACAAAAAAAAAATTTAATTTGATTGTAAAATGAAATGCAAACTACAAAATTTCATAATAATATCTGATATTTGGCATGCGATTCATTTTTTTGCCCCTTTCAATCTCTCTTCCTCCGTTTCTTTATAATGACCTATCCGAAAATATTATTAAATTCCATATTCTGTGCACTTTCCAGCCTCCAATTGTTGCTGCTGCAGTTGCTCGTAATGCTCTGTGTGGAGCGCAGTGCCGCCCTCTGAGCCTCCGGATAATATAAAAAACTACCTAGATGCACCCACCGATATGCACATGCTATAGTTCCTGATCTAATGTAGGCCATAAGTTACTCTTTCAAACTGTATATACGCATACATAGATCTTAATTATAGTGATTAGATAGAGCACGATTTTTGTTAAGCTTAAGCAGAATTTTTTATATATATATTAAGACTGAGGACTATGGATATAAAGAGATATTCAAATTTCAAGAAATAAATTATGCTATGCTTAAAACATTCTACAAATATTATTGGGTGTTTATTTTGTATGGAATCGACCGGCTTTATGGCATATACAGGTAAATCAATATTAAGTTATTCCATTTCTATATGATGCAGTTTTATCTGGGCAAGCAAGACGAACAACTGCCGGCCAAGCATTAATAGAGAAGCGTCTCGCACTAGCTCACTCTCTCTCTGTCTCTGTTACTGTCTCGCTACAGCTGTCTCTTTCGACGACAGTCAAAGACCTTTCGGCTGTCGTAATAGACAGCAGACAAACAAGCTAGCACGTGTGACAATAGCCACGATCATGTGGTGTGCGGTGTGCGCTCAACTATAATTGAATAACAGTGAGACTAATTACAGTTTGCGCTCAAATTGCGACAAACATTTATAGTATCAATTTTATACAGAATGCTCCGTAGCGAAAATAAATGCGAAACGATGAGACTCTGCACCCACAAGCCCCAGACCCAGTTCCATATATGTGTGTGTGTGTGTGTGTAGCCCATATACATATGTGAGACAAGTCACGTAGGCCTTGAAATGGCGAAATTATGACGACAACTGCTGTTGCCCGCTGCTGCGCTGCTGCTGCTGTTGCTGCTGTTGTCGATCGTTCAAGTTCCCACATTCCCTCATTCATTCATTCAGCGCTGCTGAAAATTTCGCATGAATAGACGAAACCTGAGGCAGAATATGGGCAAACGCAGCAGCCAAAGCACAAAAGCTCAACGGCACTTGGCAACAAACAGAAAACAAAAGTGTTGTCTAGAGATGAGCGCAGGTCGATGCGTGAATGTTACTCTGTAGAGCTATCTATATGTCTAGAAATCAAATCAGTTGGCTTCATTTATTGATTGCATAGAATTGTTTACTTAAATTAATAACAACATTAATATTTCTTTAAATATTTATATATATATATTTTTATTAACAAAATAAAATATTAAATTAATTTTGCGTGCTCACAGCCTATCACTTTGTCAACTGTCCCATCTCTAGATTTGCAACAGCAAAAAAAGCACACAAATCAGCATAAAGCATAAACCGCGCAGCATTGAGGTTGATGACGTCGCAGTCAACGTCGCTGTCGGCGTCACTCGGCACGCGCATTTCTACAATTTTTGTCAAAAAAAAAAAAAATTAAAATAAAAGAAAACAAAACAAATAGGAAAAATATTTTGTTATCTGTTTATCAGTGAAATGTGAAGATCATAGTGACACGGCGCAGGTACTGGAGCTTGCTCTACCATCCGTTCCGTATCTCTCTCTCTCTCTCTCCCCATCTCTCTCTGTTGTTTCTTTGCTCTCACTCAATGCGCATTGCGCTGATAAAAGCGCTGTCGTCTGATTAGAAGTCTGCGGCAGTTCAAATAAGAATCCGTCAGCTGTTGTTGTTGTTGTTTTCGTTTGCCTTTCACTTTTGCGGCAATCGCGTCAGCTGATCGCGCCGGCCTTCCCGTTTCTAATTGGACTGTTGTTGAAAACTCTTTCTCTTCGAGTCTTATCTGTCATGTGCTGGACATATGTACATATAAGACATGCTTTAACGTTTTGTGACGCTATTTTGTAATGGCTTATAGTCCGTATTTGTGTTGGGTCACGTGTAACTTTTACGTATGTAAGTGAAGGTCATTCATTACCTATGATGGGAATACTTCTTCTCTAAACTTACGATAAATCAAGAAACTCATAAATTGTTATAAATATGCGAGGGTTATTAGAAGAGAATCTGATGAAAATATATTACCCTTATAAGATCATCTTGATGAAAGTAAAGCAAATTAAGTCTAGATCTGATTTTAAAACATTTTATAGTTATGTTCAATTTGCATTAGGGTATTGCACTTTCGGCTCTTCATTGCCTTATTTCAGCTGTAAATGTCTGCAATCGATTGTTTATTTGCTTTCTCGCAGTTTCGCACAAATTTATGGCCATTCGAGTGTTCAGTTTTTGATTTCTAGTTTTTGCATGGGTGTTGCGCTGTCTACGTGACGTATAGAGAATACACCACACCAGGTATTACTCGCCCCAGCACCAGCGGCAGTGGAACGGAACAGCTGGCTCCCCACCTGCACACCCGCCCAGCTGCTCACCTGAACTGCAATTATTGAATGCCAATATCAATGCCAATGTCATTATTAGAAGGCGAATTTAATGAAGAGATTAGATAGCCAATATGGCCAACCGGTTAGTGCTGGACTCAAAATATCTGTGTGGATTCTATAAACGGATATCGGAAGTTTGGATCTGTGACTAACCAGTCTTAATTAGCCTCAATGGGGCAGCATCATTCAATGAATGAAACGAATTGATTTAGATTTTTCCCATTTTTTAAAGATATTTCTCAAGCTAACCTAAAACAGTTCTATATTTAAGCTAATACAGGTATTGTCAGTATAGAGAGAGGGAGAAAACAGAAAAAATCCCATCATTGCCAATTTATCTTTCCACTTGTATTAATATTTTGACAGTTACTGCAAGAAGTGTGGTAAAATGTTATGAAAAGTGTTGAGAATTGAGTTAAATTCAAGTTAAATTCAATTAAATAGATTTTAATCAAGGCAACATGACGGAAATGTCAGCATTATTCATGATATTCATATAACTCCTCTGCCTCCCGACCGCTTGGCCCATTTATAGGTTGCCTTTCTAGTTCATGGCCTGCATTTGCGTGAATATGATGAATATGCTTAATTGGATTAGCGTCGGCGACTTCTGTCCCGGCTTCTCTTGCCTTTCCCGTTCTGGCAGCAGCCGCAATGGGTGCGCACAGCCGGGAAACTAGTAAAGGCTAATGCTGAAACCCGATTGCATAACATGTCGGATGCGTGTGAAAATCGACTTTTAGAAGTATTTAGTTAGCGTTAAGATGGAGCCAGCATAATATTACCACAAAATAATTGGACATATTATGTAAATATGAAGAGCGAAAATAATAATATAAAAATGAAACAAAAAGTCACTTGGAGATGCGGGGCATCGATCCCCGTACCTCTCACATGCTAAGCGAGCGCTCTACCATCTGAGCTACATCCCCGTATGAATATTACACAGCTGTGTTGCTACTTAAGGGCTTTTGCACTATACGAATCCGGTTAAAAATAGCAGCAGTAGACGAGCCCTTGACAGCCGAAAAGCTTTCGCCATCGGAGCTTTAAGCTTACATGCTTGAGAGTTTTGCGTATGTATTAAATATATGTTTAAAAGTAAAACAACAAATTGCAACAATGTTGGAAAATAGTATAAACTATCTTTAATAATAAAATAAAAAAAGAATTGTTCCCGCCCGGGTTCGAACCGGGGACCTTGTGCGTGTGAAGCACACGTGATAACCACTACACTACGGAAACCTGCAAACAAGGAATAGCCAAACGACATCCAGTTTACACAGCGAATGGAAATCAAAGGCAAAGGAGACTTCATTAAATTAAAAGCCAAAAGCAATGAAGGCGAACTTTTGAAATTAAGCAGGAAATAATAGCAGGCTAGCAAAATAAACAAAGCCATTGAAACAACAAAATCTGTTAAATGCTTCGTAAAAGCACAGCACACTCTTATATATAGCTATATCTATAAGAACTTTATATCGTTAATTGGAATGAAGAATCTGTCAATAAAGCCCATTAAGCTCGGGAGAGTACTTTCTTCAAGTCCATAGCAATTCAATAGAGAACGGCGTTTCCGCTATGGGTGGCATGCGTTGAGTGCGCTGCTCAATAAAAGGCGCTGGGGTCAATAAATGGAAACCATAAAAGTGTCAGGATTGGAAGTCATGCAGGGGCTGACATTGGCGGCTCGTTAAACAGCAACAGTTGAAATCGGTGCGTGTGCCGAGGGTTGTATGTTTATAAATATAACACAGCACAACACACACACAGACACACCTAAATGATCGTAAAACGAGGCTCATTAAAACTAAATAAAACTACCAAAAGGTGCAGGCATGCAAGTATGTACATGTGTTGCTTGCGTGTAAGCTGGCATCTACACGCATGAACTTGATAAAAACAAAAAAAAAGAGAAAAAGGGAAAAATTACACATGTAAGCAACTAAATATAGCTTTAAAATTGCGTGCAAATAATAATTGTTGAAAAAAGAAAGAAAACAAAAGACTTGTTCCCGCCCGGGTTCGAACCGGGGACCTTGTGCGTGTGAAGCACACGTGATAACCGCTACACTACGGAAACACTTGAAGATCGAGCGGCATAAAACTCTCTTCGTAACTAGCCGCCCCGACGCGTCGTCGACAACAGGGAAACCGATTCACTTTTCCTGCCAGCAATTAATCAGCGTTTAATTTGCATATTTTCCAAATAGGAAAATTAATGACAACGCTAATAGACGTGAGCTTTATTTATGGGCATTGCGATAAGCAGCGGAGTAAAAGTGTTTGCCCTGGTCCAGACCAGGCCGAACGAGACAGCCAGGCAGCAAAGACTATTAGATTTAGGTCTCTTATATGTATTTATATATTTACTTCAGGGTCTTTGAACTTGCTTGCAGAAGCTGACTTGAATATACACATATATCCATACAGGCATATCTCTGAATGAATGTGTGTGTGTGTGTGTGTGTTTGTGTGCGTGATGCTCATTGTGCGTGCGCAACAGGTGTATTTCAGATTTGGACTTAAATTGACGGGCAGTGAATAGCTATTCACTAACATTTAAACTAAAACCTTGTCAACTATTTAATTGTATGCTTAATAATGAAAATAAGGCGCATTTGTTGTCAACCTTCAAGCGGACATACGCCAAAATTCAAGGGCAATAAGCCACTTACCTGACCAAAGAAGGAAATGTCCTATCAGAGGCTCGTTCTCTCAGTGTGTGGTCGCAAGGGCATGGTAAAAAGTAAGAAATTGGCAATTAGTTAGGGCCAAAAGTGCTTGCAAATTGCAATTGGCCAACTGATTAGCCACAAGCCATGCGATACAAGTGACAACTGAACATGGAAAACTAATTTATCTGTGAAAAAAGGGAAGGAAATAGCAACTGAACTGGTAAGCAATACAATATATCTTTTATACATATGTATAAGCATATACATATATGAAGAATCGGTTATGTCTCTCAATGAAAGCGACACATGCAAAGACCTTGACCGCATCGCAACGGTAATATGAAACCCGCTAAAAAAATGGTACTTTATAACAGGCCAAAAGTGATTGCAGCTACGCTAACAACATTTTGCTCTTAACAAGTTTTTGAATACCCTTAAAAAGGGTATAAGCCACTGTTTACGATGAATGTAACACATTCCATTATGAAGATGCGATGTGCATTAGCTTTTAAGCTTGATGAAGATTTAAGTGAGCAACGCTCAAGTAAATATATTCATCTGTAAATTCACATTGAATATGTACGCCGTATAATATATCTGTTATATAATAGTATAGTATATAATATAGTATAGTATAGTATATCGGATTAGTTCATAAGTATTGCTGCTTTGGGCATTTTCGACCAGTTAAAAATTCAATTTCTGTATTCATATCTATTTTTTTTTATTTTTACCTATTTAAAATAATCAGCTTTACTTACCTCTTAATATGATAGAAATGTCATTCAGTTGCTGTTAATGTAATGTTATGTATCTGTAAGAAGTTTTTGATTATTTCTATATTATTTATTATTTATTAAAACTTTTTTTTTAGATTTCAAGATGTTTGGAAGCAGTTTTATTTCCGAATCCTAATTTACAAATTTTTCCTATTTCTGATATATATCAAAATGAAAATTTACAAGCTTACCAAGTTTCTAAGTTTAAAGTAATATCTTGGCCTACTAGATCATATAGCTACAATTGATATAATCAGTCAAACATTGTATGATTCAATTATTTTCATTATAATAAATTTCTTTAAAAACTTTTTGTAGATTAGTAAATTTTCTTTCTTTAATATATATTTATTTCTTTTATATATACAATATTCCTTTTTTTATTCATATTATAATCAATTCATATTACTTTTATCAATATATATAATATCATCATAATACTCATTGTCTGTAAAAAACTTTTTGTATGTTCAACTACGATTTAGCTATAATGTTTTGCCCGAAATTTCTCTGCAAGGGTATTTAGTCTTCGTTCATGTTCAAGCTAACTGTTATTTTCGTTGTTTTTTCTTTCATATTTCTTGTTGGCCTGCGGTCCTCGAGACGTGTTAAGGAATTGCTGTCTATCGCAGCATCTGCGATATGAGCGAACAACCTGGCCGGTTTTCATCTTGGGCCAACGGGCATAAGCCGTATCACTTGCTGCTCTGGCTTATTACTGACCAAGTTATGCTGCAGCTACAGCTACAGCCATGTGTCATGTTAGCCCGTTGGCGACTACAACTTGCCAATCTGTTGGCCACCCCCTCCTTATGCCTCCACACACATTTCACACCTCCCACAATGGGGGGCAGGCCAAGGAGGAGGCGGGGTTGCGCCCAGGCGATCTCCTGTTGCTGCAGGCGCCAGGCGAACCAAAACAGCTGGCTGGCTGGTTGGCCGGTTGGCTAATAAGCCAATTGGCCACATCAGCAGCCACATTGATCTTGCTGTTAAGTTCTCTCTTTCTCTTTGTTTTGCATATACCCATTAAAAGTTTGATGAATGAGGTATATTAGAGAAGGAATTTGATTCTAAAAGAGAATGATATGGTTAATTTTTCTCTCTTGAAAATATGTCTATTCGATCTAAAACCATTTAATAAAGTATACAAGAGGAATATGATGAGTTATTATTTATTACATATTACTTCATCGTCTCCAAAATAGATATAAATCGAATGCCTGTAAAGAAGAAAGAATGAGAGAAGAAGCAATCTATAAGGCTATGCTCAGGGTAGCCTGTAGTCATCCATGCTTCTGCCTAGCCTTACTCTTGTTTTCTCTCTTGTGCCTGCCGCTGTGGAGCTCGGCTAGCATCTTCATCTTTATTAATCGGTACATTTATTTGATTATCTTACCCGCAGTCAGCTTCTTGGCTGGGGAGTCCGACTACTCCGACGAGATTTATGCCCTGGCCGCGTTATTTACGCGCTAATCATGCAACACTTTTCATTTTGACACGTTCGGGCGGCTCTCATGAAAAGCACCGCCAGCGGTAATTATGTAAATTTTCAAGTTGTTGTTGTTTCCTTACATTGACCATGGGCCGGGAGCAAAGCATTTTATGATCTATGCTGCTCGATTCGTGCTTAGAAATGAACACAAATTGATAAAAGCAACAACAACAACAACAGCAACAATCGAGCCACTATTTTTATAGCCGAAGCAGCGATCGATGCATCGTTCCCATTTTGCGATCGATCCGTTTGTTTTCACTGAGCGAACACGTCGCTAACATAAATTAAACATGCATATAGTGTGGGGAAGGAGAGCCCACGATGGAGTTTGGAGCCGATGATGAGGTGCAAGGATCCGCTCTGAAATTCCGTGGAAAATGCGCTGCGTGTTTTGACACCAAACATCCGCCCCAAAGCCGCAATCGCATTAGCTTCTGGAGCGAGAGGGGTTTATTTATGGCTAAGGGGATTGGGCATATTATATGGATGGTGGGCTTGGTGGGTAGGTTCCTTAAACTCAGCTGAGCTAAGACGTTGAGCTTGTTAGCTCATGCGCATGACTGCAATTTAAGCGCCATAAATTGTAGGTTCTCAACATTCAACATTCTCCCATGTCGCTGGCAATGTGTCAAAGTCGAGTACAGGGTATTCGAATATAGGGGTATATTATATGCTATAGTGAACTTATTTTGAACACTTTCAAAGATTATTTTTAACTCAAATTAAGTAAATAAATGCGCGCGAGTCAAAGACTTGTATTTAGCTAGAGACAATTCGTAAGCTAAGTTAATTTTACTCCTTCGCGAAGTGAAAAGGGTATATTGGTTTTGCGTAATGTCTGTCTTGCTAAACGTTCGTCTGTCTGTATGAACGACAAACGCTGGAAATTCAAAATTTGTGTATACCTGTGCGTACCCAAGTCTTATTAATATATATATAGGCACATTTCAAATCAGGAATTACTATATCTCCTTATTGTAATCGCCTTTATCTTATGCTCTATAGAAGCTAGAGTGTATGACCTCTCTATAATATAATATGTATATGTCAGCCCATTGAAGCTATGACAAATGGAAGGGGACTATATTTTATACAGTTTTTGAGCTTGGATCTACGTAAGAGATGAACCCATTAACTATTATATTATAAAATTATCCCATTGTGGATATTGGGTTTTGCAATAGCTTAGCTGTTTTTAACTGTCAGCGGTCACTTGCTCTCGTCTTCCAGTTTCCTACATGGTTTAATTTTACTGAAGTTTATATATCGCCCTGTGGTCACAGGGAATCCAACTTATTATTTTAAGTATTTTTTTCATGCAGCTCGCAATCAAAGTTTTATTATATATTAATAGTACATATAGTTCAAATTTCTGTAAAATATATCCAAAATAATTGGTCAGACAAAGAATCAAAGTCAATTAAATGGAGAACGTTGAATCACTAACTTGCATAGGACCAGCATGATCATTATTTGTCCTCGTTAGAATCAAATTGGTGTTTCTATAACTTCTTTGGACCTAATCTTCCCTGAAATTCGTTGTTGAGTTCAGCAGACACTTTGCCTATACAAATTGGTTGGAATTGCTGATTTCGTCATTATGCTAACTCCATTGACTTACCATATAAACGTTTTTCGAATGCACGGACGCGCTTTGGCCAATCTATATAGTTATACACATAGAATCCAATAAGAAGAGGAGCATGAAAGGTTGTGGATCCCAGACAGTTTCTTAAATGACAAACAAGTTTTCTATAAAAATAGGCCATTATTTTTTGTATAATTTTGTTGGAAGTTAAAATTTGTGAATGACGTCTGTAGTTAAAATATATATATATATATGTGAATACATATATTTCAAGGGTATATCCCAATCGAAACTACAAATATACAATTAATTAGAATTTATATAGGAGTTGTTTGAGAGGGAATATACAGACCATTGGGTGAGTTCTTTGCTTTGACATATGCAAATCACACAACTAATTAAGCAATGCCTCATGTAGCATAGACGACAGGCATAAAAACAAAGATTTTCTGCCTTGACAATTCTTTATATAATGCAGAAAACACTTTCAACACGATCAAAAGCAAGTTCATGTGGTAAAGTCTGTTGTCATATATGTGTAACTGACAAACTGGTCGACAGTTGCTAATGAATTAATCAGCGAGAGCTTAGTTCATGAGTTCTGATCTATATCGCGACGATCACTGATCGTAAATCGCAGATCGCAGATCGTAGATCGTAGATTGTAGATTGATCAAGGAATCAGTCGCTGGCATTTAATTATACATAGACACATTATTCTAAGTGGCATTACTGACAAATGATAATTGGTATTTGCATGACAATTAGAGGTACTACAACTCCCTCTCTCTCTCTCTCTCTCTCTCTACCTATCTCTCTCTATTTGTCTGTGAACAAGAGCAGTCAGGTTTAGCCAAGTTAACCAAAGCCGGCCAAGGCGCCAGGCAGCTTTGAAATGTTGCCCCATGCCCGGTGCCGAGACTAATGCAATTGGCTACGCCTTGCACTTCCTGCATATTTGATACGCCTGAACAGACAGGGGCCAAGGCAAATACCACGATCATCAACAACAAACAAGAACAGCAACAGGAAAGCGACATGATCGCTGGCATGATCAATGACAAATACATCTAAATGGCCCCCCAAAAAGATTGTATTTCACGAACTTGAACTTGACATTGAAAACAATAACTCGCAACTGTCAATCAACCTAAGAGCACCCGATCATTATCAACGATCCTCTGCGATCCCAAATGAAATTAATTTTTCTCTTCCTAAGTGCCTGTTAAATTGTTTTTTGCTGCTGCTACGGCTGCTGTTGCTGCTGCTCTGATTGCTGTTGGGCGTATCCAAACATTGAGTTTATTTTTAGGGTTTGCACCCAAGCGGTGATCGTGATTCATGCGGCGACGAGGAGGGGGCAATGTATCCAATTGCAATGCTGACAAGATCACGTACAAAGTGCAACTTGGCTTAGCTGTCAATCAAATGTTTTATACGATCAGTTTTCGTTTGGGGGATTAACCCTCAAATGCAATGCAAAGGTTAAAGGGTTGTTGAACTGCAAATGGGGCTAATCAATGGAGCTATGAATTTAGATGTCACTCAGAGGGCTGACAGCTTGGTGATTGGATTAGATCACGTTCATAACACTCGGCTGATCAACTCTGACTTGAGTGAAGGCGACGAGAGAATTAACAATAACTAGGTATAATTCAAAGCAAAGTGATTAACATAGAAAAACTCTATATTAGTTTAAGGCTGAGATCTGATCCACAGAAATATCTATCGGGGAATTTAACAGCAATTCAATGATACACAGAAGAAAAGCTAATAAGACTTTCGTTAGAGTATTCAATGTTTGACTAACTGATCATTACTATATGCTTCAATATCTAGTTAATGTAGTTAACTACTTGTGGTCCAAGAATATTTTGGATTAATACTTAAATTAAATTGATAATAAACATGTTGAGTTTTTTTATGATAGTTTACTATTATTATTATTATTGTTATTTATGAAAAGTTTTCGCTTTATTCATTCAATTCTCAGTTATTCATAGAGCAGCTATAAGAATATAAGAATCAAATAATTTCTATTAGTCTTTTATTTATTAGGTCTATTTAGTCTAAAATGTTCCCCCAGTTCCCTCATAGTTTCATTAAAATTCTCACACTAATAAATGTAGAGCTCTCAACTGTTAAGACTGATATTTAATCAACTGCCAGACTATTGCAAATTTTGACTGCTTGTATATAAAATTTAGTTCCTCGTCTCGTCCCACATTCGAGCGCACGTTAATATTTAGGTGGCAGCATATCGCGATTGCTAGCTAATCATTTATAGATAAGCACGTGATAAAGGCAAAAATAAATACATAGCCCAAAAAAAAAAGAGGAATACTTGTGGGCTATCTAAAAGAATATTTGGCCAGTGAGTGCTTCCGAAACGATTCACCAATTGCCTTTACTCTACATAGTAAATGGTGTTTTAGGTATGACAAGATATATGTAACTCAAGGATTGTAGAGTCTCACATATATATCAAGTTGCTTTCTCTCTTTCTTTCTTTCTCTCTCTCTCTCTCTCTCTCTCTCTCTCTCTCTCTCTCTCTCTCTCTCTCTCTTACTCTGTCTCTCTCTCTCTCTCTCTCTCTCTCTCACTCTCTCTCTCTCTCTCTCTCTCTTACTCTGTCTCTCTCTCTCTCTCTCTCTCTCTCTCACTCTCTCTCTCACTCTCTCTCTCTTTCTGTTGAAAATATAACTTTGCCATGCCCCTATATGCCCTATATGCAAGGGTATTTGGCTTTCGACTTGCCTTAGCTTTACTGACTTCTTTTAGGCAGTTAACCCAACCAACAACAACTGTAATGATTAAATACTGGAATGTATGAGTCATTTAATAAATAGAATGCCTAAATGCTAAGACTTACAGCCACAATAAACCATATATATATATATACAATAATCAATGTCCATTGCGATGATCGGTCCAATGTTTGCCCAATGCCTGATCTCTGGCCTGCTGTCGTAGTACCTTGCCGCTGCCCGTCTTTGGGAGTTCGTTGAGAAAGAAGACGCCACAGTGAAGCTGCTTATGATCGACGACCAAACGTTTAGCCACATATTCAACAATATCCATTTCGCTGAGCCGACTGCCAGGTATTTTGACAACTGCGGCTGCAGCTGGATCGCCGTCGACCTCGTTCCAGAGACCAAAGACACACGCCTCAATCACATCCGGCAGCTCGGCAATCACCTGCTCCAGTTCATAGGGACAGTATTGGGCGCCATGGAAGCGCAACATGTCGCGCTTCCGTTCGACGATGTGCAAGAAATTCTCGTTGTCAAAGTAGCCCATGTCGCCGGTATGAAACCAGCCCTGATAGTCCTGCATGCGCTTGGACTCGTTCGGATTGCCATAATAGCCATTCCACACTTTGGCATTATGCACCAAGATCTCACCCGTTTCGCCGTGGCCCAAGCTGCGACCGGCATCATCCAGAATTTTCACTTTAACTCCTGGCACAATCCTGCCCACAGAAGACGGCTTGGCCACGCCCATGTTTGCTGCAACACCTCCGCATTCGGTTAGTGCGTAACCATAAGAAATTTGACCATTTAGCAGATACTCCTGAAGCTTCAATAGATTGGCCACATAGCAATTGCCGCCCCCAATGCTGATGAATCGAACGCTTGCCAATCTCTGCTGGCTGAGCGTGGGAGCTTTGAGCAACGAGGCGACCTGCTGTGGCGCCAGAGTCAACAGCGTCACCTTATACTTCTCGATCAACTGCAGCATATACTCCGGCGTGTAGGCGTGATCGGTGATGACACGTGTCGAGCCGTGGCAGCAGCTAAAGAGCATGTTGAACAAGCCCGGTGCCCAGTCGATGGTGCTGAAGGACAGCAGCACGTCTTGGCCGGTGACAAAGCTATAGAGGAATGAAATTGCAATGTGATTAATATGTCTCAGTCGAGTTTTGCTTTCGTTATCCTACCCAAAGTCAAACAGGCAAGCGGAGTTGGATATGCAAACCGCTTTCGGCAAACCCGTCGTGCCAGATGTGCAGAGTATGGCTACTGTCTGATCGCCGCCCAGCATCAGAGGCTCCGGTCTAAAAGTAATATTTAATAAGTTTAATATTTATTATTTTTGAACTTTTGGGAATGGGAAAAGGTTAGCCATTTCCTAATCTTTTCATATACTCTTTAGCTCTATGTGAGTGTATTTACTTACACATAGTGGAGCTCCTGTTTTGTTGGCTCTAACAGGTCCTCGATACGCGGCAGCTGTACCCGATGATCCTTGAGCGTATAAACGGGCGCCTTTAGCATTTTGGCTATGGCGCTCAGTCTGTCATAGACAGATCCATCGCAGAAGATGATTCGGGGTCGGGTGATGCAGAACAAATGTTTGAAGGTGGGCTCGTCGTGCCAGGGGCTGACGGCATGAAAGGGCGTACCATTGAGCAGACAGCCAAGCACCACGGGCATTAGATATGTGGTGTTGGTGGCGGCAATGCCAACTACATCGTCCTGTCGTAGATTCATCGCCTTTAGCTGTTGGGCGATGCGTATGGCAAAGCTGATGGCCTCGCCATTTGTCAGAGCTGTGCCCTCCGTATCGCAGATCTGTATAAAAACACCAAACAATTCAGAATTTTCTCTAATTAGAAGAGCTCTCGAGTTTAAAAATTCACCTGGCAAAGGCTTGCCGGATGGTTGCGCATGAAGGCAAACAATATTTTGCCAATGGAGCAATCGGCGTCAAAGAAATGCGCCGGCCTTGGTCCACTCCAAACTTTTGTATATTTATCGAACTGTGTGCTGGGGCCGCCCTCCATGTTTCTCTCTAGCTAACTGATAAGAGGCGTGGATTGATTGTGGATGCGTGGAGCGTAGTGTCCAAGCGTCGCGCAAGTCGTTCAGCAACTGCCGACAAGCACCTGGACTGGTCTTGGACTAGAGCAGGTTGCCAGTTGCTTATCAGCTAACCGCTATCCTATCAAACGGTTAACAAACGTCACCTATCAGACGACCTATCAGACGACAATGTTGGCGATAAGCCTAAAAAGCTGTCCAGCTGATAGCAAGGGCCGCTAATTTCACGATATGTTTGCCTTTACTAAATACAATATATTTATCCTAACATAATGCTCAAACACAATTGGAAATCTACACAGTCCCAGTATCGAGTATTCAAATTTTATTCCATATATAATTATTTTGACGACTATTTCTGCATTAATTATTTTCCATATATTATATTTACTAATAATGAATTTTGTCGACTGTAGCTAAGCAGTGCGAGCAAGCAGTGCAGTCACTCAACAGACAGAACTTTAAATTCTTTACCCACATAATTAGCAGTTTACACAAGCAGTTCCAACAAGCAGTGCGAATAGGTACAGCATACAAGCAGTTTCATTTATTTACAGACCCTAATAGACAACTTACGAATACGCATATAAAGTTTGTTATAAATAATCTCTTCCCACTATCTTGGTTGAAAATATTAATGAGCTTCAGTTACTTCAGTGTATATTTTGAATGTTGTATCTGCTAATCGGGTAGTTCCTACTAAACCCCTCTGGCTAGTATTCTGAGAAAATAGTCATAAGCTGAATAGTGAATGGTCAAGTGGATGTCTTTGTTGTTTATGTATTATGGTTGCATTGATCATAAGTAAATGATACAATCATTTAATATTTCTAAAATAAGATCAATTACTTAAAAAAAACAAAAGAAAATCCGAAAAGAATAGTACTTTATTCACTATGAGAACATTTTCTTTAATAGTTAGCAATATTCTTGCAGCAAACTCTACTGATAAATGAACAAATTCTTAACTAATACCCAACAGAATAGGCTCAGACTTATCCGTTTTTCCCAAGCGTTCTAGACAATACTCCTTTGTGGCCCTGCGGTTGGTTTTACCATTGGGGCTTCGCATTAATTGATCCACAATGATGGCACCTCCATGCAAATGTTTGTATTTTACTTCTATGTTCTCCTGCACGTAGTCAATAACATCCTGAGCTTTTAATTGTGATCCGATCCTCTTCACCACAGCTGCGGCTGCCTTATCGCTATTAATGGGGTCCCAAACGCCAAAGACGCACACATCAACCACATCTGGCATTTTGGAGATTACCTCTTCGATTTCATTCGGATAGTAAGTATAGCTTTGGAGTTCGAGCTGATCTTTTTTCCGATCAACTATATACAGAAAGCCGTCGTCATCCATGTAGCCCAAGTCACCGGTGTGAAACCACTGCTCCAAGTCAAGCATATTTCTTGTCTCCTCCGGATTTTCATAATATCCGGCCCAGTACTGACCATGATTGACGCATATCTCTCCCAGTTTGTTCGCTCCTAAAGAGTCTCCATTCTCATCAATAACTTTCAGTTTGTAACCTTCCAATAGACGGCCACACGAATTGGGTTTCTGATCAAAATGATAGTTCATTGTTACCACACATGTCTCTGTAAGTCCGTACGTCATGTTCATGAAATCTCCACTCAAATTACTTCTTATCCTATGTTGAGCTTCCAAGGAGCATCTGGTACCTCCATAGCAGAAGGTTCGGATGCTAAGCAGCTTGTCTTTCTCAAGTTCGGGGCAACTTGTTATTAAAGCCATGTGGAATGCTCCCTGAAACAACCAAGTGACCTTGTGCTTCTCAACTATTCTCAGGAAACATGCAGGGTCGAAGGGAATATCAGTAATAATCCGTGTAGTACTGTCGACGCCAGAAGAAACCGTTGTCCTGAGACCTGTCAACCAATCCAAAGTACTTAGCGTGAGCTGAACGTCCGCAGTCGTCAGATGGCTAAGATAAAGATATTTTCTTAAGTATATATATTTACAGTTCTATCGACTTTACTCACGGCATTGATCTAAGTATATTGCGACTGTTCGAGATGGTGACTGCTTTGGGTACGCCCGTGGTCCCAGAAGAACATAGAATAGCGAGGGTTTGATCATTTCCCTTCTCAAGGCGAGAAGGTTCAAAGTTTTCTTCTATCGGGGTGGCCAAAACTTCATCAATACTAATGGAACCAGTCGGATGGATACGCATTGTCACGATCTTAGCGTCCAAGTGCTTCGTTGCTGCTTTCACTTTTTCATATTCATCTCCATCGCAAAATATGAGTCGTGGCTTTGTTATATCAAAGAGTTGTTTAATTGTTGCTTCCTCATGGGTCACGTTGAGTGCATGAAAGGGAATACCATTGAAAAAACATCCGTAGGCAACGGCAAAAATGTGTGTGGTATTTCTAGCAATGATTCCTACAAAATCCGATTGAAACAATCCCAAGGATCTCATATAGCTGGCCACACGCATCGAGTTCAAATGGAGCTCCTTCCGTGTTAGCACAGTGTTTTCCGAGTCCGAGATCTGCTCGGAAATTATAATAGCTATTGAAAATGTATTTTATTGATAAGTCCACCAATGACTTACTTGAGCTATGAGCTTTGGATGGCGTCGCATCTCATGAAAAATAATCTCTCCAATAGACAGATCGGGTGCAAAATAATCAAGTGCATCCTTTGCACTCCATACTTTAAGGTCCGCATTATAAGTGGTCTCTGGCTTGAAAGGCATTCTGACTAGAACTACTAAACTTTAATCACTGGTGAAACGAAAATGTATCTTCGAGTGGATGACCGATATGTATTTTAGTATCTCTACGAAACTTGAAAAACCTGAATATTTTGCAATCAGTCTATTTCGCAAGCAACTGTCTGGTTTTTTAAGCTATGTAATTAACATATTTAATTTTAAAACAAGTAAGAAAGCTCTAGTCGGGGGTTGACTAGAAGATCCCCTGAACCCTGCGATGAGCCGATATTCCAAACATTTTATACTTATTTAACATATATATATATATACAAGCCACACATGCACACACACATACATTCAGACACATACGCACGCACGCACGCACGCAAGAGCGCGCTCTCTGCTGACTGCGCAGTTTACGCAGCGACTGCGTTTGGGCTGCAGTAAGAGCTATATTATGGGAAGTTTATTGTTGAATAAGTTTTGTTTGTAGATGGACCTTCTTAATCAAACTTTTAGAGCGTGATTATGTCATTCATATGTGTGTAGTTGCCGAAGCACAAGGCTCTAGCACTTGAAATACGTTTTTTGCAAATATGGGGCGAAGATGGCGTGGCATCCAAAATATAACAAAAATCAAAATTGTAAAAACTACACATTATACTAAATACAAAATTTGGAGGCTCTAGCTCTAAAGATGTGGAAGATATAAATTTATAGCCGCATTTCGATAACTTTTTAAATCAATAACTTTAAAACGATCAAATTTATCAATTTTTTGAAACAAACTCGATCTGCGCGTGCTATACACGGATCTACATAAAAAATTTCAAGTCTCTAGCTCTTATAGATTCTGAGATCGACGCGTTCACACATACGGAAGGACGGACAGACGGACAGACGGACATGGCAATATAAACTCAAACTATATAAACCCATTTTCAATGGGTTCAGGGTATAAAAATTACAATCATTTAATATTTCTAAAATATATACAATTACTTTAAAAAAAGAAAAACCGAAAAGAAAAGTACTTTATTCACTATGAGAACATTTTCTTTAATAGTTAGCAATATTCTTGCAGCAAACTCTACTGATAAATGAACAAATTCTTAACTAATACCCAACAGAATAGGCTCAGACATATTCGTTTTTCCCAAGCGTTCTAGACAATACTCCTTTGTGGCCCTGCGGTTGGTTTTACCATTGGGGCTTCGCATTAATTGATCCACAATGATGGCACCTCCATGCAAATGTTTGTACTTTACTTCTATGTTCTCCTGCACGTAGTCAAGAACGTCCTGAGCTTTTAATTGTGATCCGATCCTCTTCACCACAGCTGCGGCAGCCTTATCGCTATTAATGGGGTCCCAAACGCCAAAGACGCACACATCAACCACATCTGGCATTTTGGAGATTACCTCTTCGATTTCATTCGGATAGTAAGTATAGTTTTGGAGATCGAGCTGATCTTTTTTCCGATCAACTATATACAGAAAGCCGTCGTCATCCATGTAGCCCAAGTCACCGGTGTGAAACCACTGCTCCAAGTCAAGCATATTTCTTGTCTCCTCCGGATTTTCATAATATCCGGCCCAGTACTGACCATGATTGACGCATATCTCTCCCATTTTGTTCGCTCCCAAAGAGTCTCCATTCTCATCAATAACTTTCAGTTTGTAACCTTCCAATAGACGGCCACACGAATTGGGTTTCTGATCAAAATGATAGTTCATTGTTACCATACATGTCTCTGTAAGTCCGTACGCCATGTTCATGAAATCTCCACTCAAATTACTTCTTATCCTATGTTGAGCTTCCAAAGAGCATCTGGTACCTCCATAGAAGTAGGTTCGGATGCTAAGCAGCTTGTCTTTCTCAAGTTCGGGGCAACTAGTTACTAAAGCCATGTGGAATGCTCCCTGAATCAACCAAGTGACCTTGTGCTTCTCAACTATTCTCAGGAAACAAGCAGGGTCGAAGGGAATATCAGTTATAATCCGTGTAGTACTGTAGACGCCAGAAGAAACCGTTGTCATGAGACCTGTCACCCAATCCAAAGTACTTAGCGTGAGCTGAACGTCCGCAGTCGTCAGATGGCTAAGATAAAGATATTTTCTTAAGTATATATATTTACAGTTCTATCGACTTTACTCACGGCATTGATCTAAGTATATTGCGACTGTTCGAGATGGTGACTGCTTTGGGTACGCCCGTGGTCCCAGAAGAACATAGAATAGCGAGGGTTTGATCATTTCCCTTCTCAAGGCGAGAAGGTTCAAAGTTTTCTTCTATCGGGGTGGCCAAAACTTCATCAATACTATTGGAACCAATCGGATGGTTACGCATTGTCACGATCTTAGCGTCCAAGTGCTTCGTTGCTGCTTTCACTTTTTCGTATTCATCTCCATCGCAAAATATGAGTCGTGGCTTTGTTATATCAAAGAGTTGTTTAATTGTTGCTTCCTCATGGGTCACGTTGAGTGCGTGAAAGGGAATACCATTGAAAAAACATCCGTAGGTCACGGCAAAAATGTGTGTAGTATTTCTAGCAATGATTCCTACAAAATCCGATTGATACAATCCCAAGGATCTCATATAGCTGGCCACACGCATCGAGTTCAAATGGAGCTCCTCCCGTGTTAACACTGTATTTTCCGAGTCCGAGATCTGCTCGGAAATTATAATAGCTGTTAAAAATATATTTCATTGATGAGTCCACCAATGACTTACTTGAGCTATGAGCTTTGGATGGCGTCGCATCTCATGAAAAATAATCTCTCCAATAGACAGATCGGGTGCAAAATAGTCACGTGCATCCTTTGCACTCCATACTTTAAGGTCCGCATTATAAGTGGTCTCTGGCTTGAAAGGCATTCTGACTAGAACTACTAAACTTTAATCACTGGTGAAACGAAAATGTATCTGGCTGCTTTTTATAGTACGTACGTGTGGGGCAATCATAGATAACAAACGCTTTCAAAATTAGAAGATATGCATAGCCACAGAACGGCAACAAAAATGTGTGAATTAGATTTGATAATACTTAACAATATATTTTTCGATAGATTAACCAAGTCTGCTTCTGACTGTGCTAAGAACTTTCGAGTGGATGACCGATATGTGTTCTAGTATCTCTACGAAACTTGAAAAACCTGAATATTTTGCAATCAGTCTATTTCGCAAGCAACTGTCTAGTTTTTTAAGCTATGTAATTAACATATTTAATTTAAAAACAATGACTAAGCAAATTTAAATAGTATATTTATAGAATTTTTATTTTATATCGCAGCTAATGTTGTAGGCTTGGACTTGACTTGACTTGACTTAAAAATAAATCTCAACACTTTAGTTTCTATCTTTAACCTCGAGAAAGTAGGCTTTTGTGGCCTGACGGTTAGTCTTGCCATTGGCAGTTCGCTTCAGTTCATCCACAATGATAGCACCTCCATGTAAATGCTTGTACTTGGCACTGGAATGTTGTTTCGCAAAGTCTATTACATCCTGTGCGTGTATGTCGGATCCGATCTTTTTAACCACGGCGGCGGCGGCCTCGTCTCCATTGAATTGATTCCAGATGCCAAAGACACAGACTTCTGCCACTTGTGGCATCTGAGCAATCACGTCTTCTATTTCGTGTGGATAATACATGATGTTCTGGTACTTGAGCATTTCCTTTTTTCGCTCCACTATGTAGAGGAAGCCGTCGTCATCCATGTAGCCCAGATCCCCACTGTGAAACCATAGGGCTGAGTCTCGCACTGTGTGCGACTCCTTGGGATTGCCATAGTAGCCAGCCCAATATTGACCCGAGTAGACGCATATTTCGCCAACTTCGTTGGGTCCCAAAGTCTTGCCGTGATCATCGAGTATTTTTATCTTGAAGCCATCCATCAGACGACCAACCGAATTAGGCTTCTCATCAAAATGATAATTTTTGGATACCGCACTTCCTACTTCAGTAAAGCCGTAGGCCAAGTTCATGCAGTCATGGCGCAATCGACTTCTTATTTTGTGTTGCGCCTCTAAGGAGCAGCGACCACCTCCATAGAAATAAGTTCGTATGCTAAGCAAATCAGCTTGCTCAAAATCCGAACAATTTGCTGTCATGGCCAAGTGGGAAGGTGCCTGCATCAGCCAAGTGACCTTGTGTTCCGCAATGATTCGCAATAAGCGTGATGGATCGAAAGGATTATCAGCTATAATGCGTTTTGTACTGTAGACACCAGAAGTCACCGTTGTTATTAGGCCTGTCACCCAGTCTAAAGTACTATGCGTGTACTGAACGTCCGCAGTGGTCAGATGACTAAGGTGGTTGAAAATGTTATCTTTTAAATAATTACTTCACGGCTTTACTGATTGTACTTACGGGCTGGAGTTCAGCATCTTGCGACTGTTCGTGATGGTCACTGCTTTGGGAATACCCGTCGTCCCGGAGGAGCACAGAATGGCGAGGGTTTGAAGATTGCCCTGTTCAAGGCGAGCAGGCTTAAAGTTCTCTTCCACAGGGGTGGCCAAAACCTCCTCAATACTAATAGATCCTATCTGATGGTTGCGCATTGTAACGATCTTGGCGTTCAAGTTTGCCGTAGCTGCTTTCACCTTTTCGTAGTCCTCGCCATCGCAAAATATAATACTTGGCTTTGTTATATTGAAGAGCTTTTCAATGGTCGCCTGCTCATATAATATGTTGAGTGCGTGGAAGGGAATACCATTGAAAAAGCAACCGTAGGTCACGGCAAAAATGTGCGTGGTATTTCGTGCGATGATTCCGACAACGTCCGATTGTAATAGTCCCAAGGATCTCAAATAGCTGGCCACACACATCGAGTTCAAATGGAGCTCCTCCCGTGTCAACACTGTGTTTTCAGTGTCGGATATCTAATCAGGAGTATGATTAGTATGCATTCTGCTATTTAGTCCATTAGAAACTCACTTGAGCTATGAGCTTTGGATGGCGTCGCATCTCATTGAAAATGATCTCTCCTATTGATAAATCGGGAGCAAAATAATCACGTTCGTCTTGTCCACTCCATATTTTGCGGTCCGCATCGTAGGTGTTTTCCGGCTTGAAAGGCATTCCGAATGCAACTGGTTGACTAAACTGACTGATGACATGACATTGAATGTGGTTGCGCTTTTATACTCGCGAATAGCGTGATTACAAATTGTAGATAATTGTAGCCCGTATTTAATAATACTAGAATACACTAGCTGCAAGTACACGGCCGTAATTTGTTCTATGTGTGTATGAATGTGTGAGTAGAGCGAGCACAAAAGTTTATTCAAGTGCCGTTTGCAATTGTGAATTGTTGAGCTAATCGTGGCGTGATAACAATTTAGAATATTTCTGTTTTTGGCCCCTGTGTGGGGTTGAGAGCCAATCTCTTATATGAACCTTTCACATAAGCATCTCACTGAGAAAGCATCAATACAAACAATTGAAGCATATTTATAAAAAGTAGGCACGCTCATCTTATCAGCTCAGTTTTTAACGTTCTGAATCGTATTTTCTTATAATCTGCAAGTCATTGCAAATGCATGGATTATAATAAATACGGATCCGAGAGCGAAACAAATTGCATTATCTACTCATGCAACTGAGATAACAAATGCAGTACCCATTGATTATATATAAACATATATATATATATATATGAATATATATATACGCACCACTCGAACTGCTAATTAAAAAGTTACAAAAGCCATTCACATTATCATGAATTAAAAAAATGCTGCCGGGCTATTAATCATTAGTAATACAATTAATTTTATATTACTTAACAATTTTCTTATATATTATTCTCTTGCTTGTTCTATATTCCATAAGATTATGTGTCTTTGCACATCATTTTAATTTTTTACATCATTGTGTTTTAGTTATCATTGTTTTCATTACACTTTTATCAAGTGTTAACTTTTATTGCTAGCTCAAAGATTAGCCTAGTTAATTAGGAAAATTTTGGTACAATGACATGGACCACTTTTTTGTGGTATCATTGTGTTTATACTAGTTCTGGAAATTTTGGTACATTGATATGGTCCAATCTTTCGTAATATCATTGTGTTTATACTCATTCACGAAGTGAATAGAGTATATTGGCTTTGTGCAATGTCTGTTTTGCTTTCGGTCATGTCTCTCAGTATGAACGCATACTAATTGGTATTATCAGTTTCAAAATATTTTTATAATATATATATATATTTTTATAATGATCCCAATTGAGAGAGACTAGCAACTTAGAATATATTCTATTCTATTTAAACTATGATTATGTGGTCCACCTTTACGGGCGCAAGTCCGAATGTATTGACTTTTGATTCAATATCGAGTATTATGCAGTCGGCTACGCCCCACTGCAACGTTTTTACTTGTTTTCTCTTGCGTGTAACCAAACCGAGATTCTGCCGACTTATTTGTCGCAATCATATGATAATGCATATTGTTACTCTTTAAAGCACTCTTATCTATACTACGTAGATTTCCAGTTGTAAGTTTAGATTACCCTGAAGTATATTGTAAATATGTAAATAAGTATTATTATCTCATGTGAACCGTGACTTTTTATCTAGCTCTATAACTATTTACCTTTCTGACTCCCGGAGAAGCTCTTGGGATTAGCTTTAATTCAAGAAATCGAACAATCCGAAATGTAGGTTATTAACTATTTTTTATTTGCCAATCACATAAAGGATTGTCTTTATTTTTACTAAATTTCTGATTTTATTTTATTATACTTTTAATTAGTTTTTACTATTCAAGGTCTCCAGACTCAAAGTCCGTGCGTGCACCTTTCTCTAATCAGTTAGCTCTGTCTTCTGAGCTGATTTTAGATAGGCAGCTTTTACAGCCTGGCGATTAACTTTGCCATTGGCGCTCTTTGCCAGCTGTGTCACGACTTGAGCACCCCCATTCAGCTGTTTGTAGTTGACAGCGATGTGCCTACTCACAAAGTCGACCACCTGAGCGGAGTTTATTTGAGCGTTTGGCTTGGGCACCACCGCTGCAGCTGCTGCATCGCCTTCGGTCTCGTTCCAAATGCCAAAGACGCAAACTTCAGCAACTTGTGGCATTTGGGCGATGACCTCCTCGATCTCATGTGGATAGTACATCATGCCCAGATACTTGAGCATATCCTTTTTACGCTCTACGATATGTAAATAGTTATCCTCATCGAAGTAACCCAAATCGCCAGTGTGGAACCAGCCCTCCTTGTCCTGCATCTCTGCTGTGGCCAGGGAGTTGCCATAGTAACCGCTCCAGTGCTGTCCATTGTGGCAATGGAGCTCGCCGTGCTCATTTGGACCTACCGACAGGGCTGAGTCGTTTACCACGCGCATTCGTATGTTACCCAGGAGGCGACCCACTGACTTGGGTTTCGTGTGGGTCGTGTAATTACAGGAGACGCAGGTGCCCAGCTCTGTCATGCCATAGGCGTTTCGCAAGATGCCCTCACCTCGCAGATAGTTCTGCATCTTGTTCAGCGTTGCGACCAGGGTGTGACCCCCAGCGAAGAGCAAGTGCCTCAGACTGCGCAGCTGACGAACGTCGGTACTCGGACTATTGGCCAACATGGCAATATGCGAGGCGGCCACCACGGCCCAGCTGATGCTCTCCTTTTCGCACATGGATAGAAACTGTTCGGCACAGAAAACCTCCTGCGATATGAGGCGCACTGTGCCGTAAACCCCGGCCGTAATTAGGGTTATCAAACCAGTTAGCCAGTCCAGGGTGCTGGGCGCGTACTGTATGTCATTACTGTTCAGATAGCTGGAGGAATTAGATAGATTAGAATTGATAGTTTGCATTGAACAGTAAAACCCTTTTATAAACTCATTTCACATGGATGTAGGGTATATGTTCTACCTATGACTCTCGAATATGTGGCGGCTATTCGATATGGTAACCGCTTTGGGTGTGCCCGTGGTGCCCGAGGAGCAGAGTATGGCCATGATGCGATCGATGCCACGTTCGAACTGGGTGGGCTGATAGTCCTCGGGAATCGATGCTTGCAGCAGCTCCTGAATGTCCATGACGCCCGCTATGCGTCCGTGTATGATTAAAATTGGAATATTCAGTGCTGAGGCGATATTTCGCAGCTTCTCATAGTCCGTTGCATCGCAACAGATGAGTCGAGGCTTGGTTATATCATAGAGATGGCATATAGTTTTCTCTTCCAGGCTAGGATTGATGGCGTGAAACGGCGTGCCATTGAACAGACAGCCATAGGCCAGAGCAGCCAAGTGTGTGCTGTTCCTAGCCAGCAAGCCCACAATATCCGTTTCCTTGAGGAAGCCTTGAGCTCTCAGGTACATACTCACCTTGGCTGCATTGCGCAGCATTTGGGAGCGGGTGAGGCGTGTATTTTCGCTGTGCGAGATCTGAAAGATGCGATGCGGATCGCTTTGCAGCTGCCGGAATATGATTTGACCAATAGTCAGGTCATCGTTGTAGTAGCTCTGCTCCCGGGCACCCGACCAAATCTTGAGCTTGGCATTGTAACTGGTCGTTGGGTTAGCGTTAAGATCCAACATTCTGATGCAACTGATGCAGCTGCCTCACATGTTGGCCCTATTTAAAGGTCAAAAGCTTCCCGCTTTATGTTGTAACTGTAACCAGCTGGACATGCAATAGATTAACAAGGCACGCGATCACTTTTATGATTATCGGTAAGATCGTGTGGCAAATTGGACGGCAATTTAGCGCTTAAAGTGTTTATTACCTACGTACCCCCAAGTGAATTATTTCAAACTGTATAACATGGCGTATGCCATTGTTTGCTGGAACACTCTGTTATATATGACTAGTTCACAATTAATATTGTACTTGATTTTTACTGATAATACTTACTGTCCCTTTGATTAAAACAAATTTTTTAAATATATATTTCATAACTGATCTTAAACTCATCTGATTGCTGTCAACAGCTAGTTGCTATGACAAACTGACAACAAGCAGTGCAACTGTGCTGCTTGTCAAACAATTCTATGACTGCTTGAGTTATTTGCCTCAACTGCACTGCTTTAATTATTCTAATGCAAACACTACTTGGCTGTTATGTTAAGAACAGTTTTGTGAAGCTGTTAACAGTTTATTTTTACAATTTGACGAAAGCAGTGGCGCTGCTGTTAATACACCTATTAGCCTTTGCAATCTGCGCTAGTTGGAAAGCAAGCAGTAGAAAATGTTAGATCTCACACAAAATAACATAAACTGTAATATAAATTTAGCGAACAGAAATAGATTCGTTTTTCAGAAATAAAAAATATGTATAACTTTATTATAAAACAAGAAATATGTTTTATTTTGTAGAACATTCCTTCAAGTCCACTTCACTTAAACAAAGCCCAAGGCGCCTCTAAAAAAAATAAATAAAATTTAATGAATTTATAAGTAAAGAATAACTTCAATAGTAATATTAAAGTTGCCGAGACCAAGCGGGAAATGCTGTTATTGCTGTTGTATTGTTAAAATAAAAAGAATTTTTGTTACATTTTTAATTTGGGTTTTTATTTAAACATGCCATGTTGTGTATTTTTTGTTATTTTCTTCTTTTGTGTTTTTTTTTTGGTTTTCTTTTTTTTATTTTCATTTATAAACATTTCACAAACATTTTCATTATTTTGGGGGTTTTACACATTTGATTTCGGTTTTGTTTTTATGTTCTTGTTTTTGTTTTTGTTTTGTTTTTTTTTGTTTTCGGGTTGATGGCAATACAACAATTATTTCAACTATTTTGTATAATTATTTCACTAATATTTTACTTATGCATTAAAATTTCATCTCTTTTTATTTGCCTTGTTTTTTCATGTATTATTTTCGTTTTGCTATTGGTGTTAGTTGTCGTTAGATTTCGGTATATTTTCTCAATTATTTTTTAATTTACTCTCTCGGGTTGCACTACAGGAAATGCTTTTTCTTTTCCTTTGAACGCATGACTTTAACTTTTAGAACTTGTTTTGCTGTTGTCTTTCTGTTGGCTAATTGTTAATTATGTGTGTGTGTTTCCTTGTATGCATGTGTGTGTGTGTGAGTGTGTGTGTATTCACTTAGCTCTATAAAGTAAGGATGTTGCAGGTTTTCGATTTGTAACTGATTCGTATTTACATTTTTCAATATATGTGTTTCTTCCTCTTAGAAATGATAATTGCAGTTATTCTTTTCTTTACTTTCGTTTTTCTTTTCTTTTCTTTATTCTTTTGATTGTTAGAATTGGGCTGGGCTAAAGGGCCGCCGTTGTTTTTTGTTTAATGCTTGAAGATATGTGTTATGATTTAAAATTTTTTTTATAATTTTCATTTGTTTTCAATTTGTGCGAGTTAAATTTCTTTAGAGTAAAGAGTGAAATAGTGTTGGAAAGTGATGTGAAGGAATCGATTGTTTGTCTGTCTGTGTGGGTGTAGAATGCAAATAGGCTTTGGCCTTGTGTTAGTAGTAATTAGTTAATATATGTAATGTTTTTATTTTTTTTTATTTTCATTCTTGACTATTCTATGTGCATGCGTTGTGCAACACTGCGTTTGCTTGGAACTTAACTTAACTACACATATGTTAACTTATGTGCTACGTTTTGGTTGCTAAATGTCATTTCATTTTGATGTCACTTCGAAACTTGTAAGTCTTTTTTTACTTTTGGATCGCATCTAGAAGTTGTGCAATTGTTAAACCTAACCATATGACATTTACATATATATATATATATATATATATGTATATATGTATGTATGTGCGTATATATTTAAATTATTTACACCGAAATACTGGACTGCCGCATGGTAAAGAAAACTTCTTTCCCCTCTTTCTTTCTTCTGCTAAATGATAATTGACCAAATTGATGAACGGCAACTGAAGGCAGCACACAACCTACGCCAAGTATCGGTCTGGCCGAAACACTTTGATCTAACATAGTACTAAAATACTATATAAACACGAACTGGAATAGCTGATCGATGTGCTAAGAACTACGTCGCTTTCACTTGCATTTTCATCTTCTATTTCTTTTCAGTTATCTTTTTGTTTATCAGTGTTACATCAACATCAATCAAACACATTGAAACAGCATACCCAAACACATTTTTTTTTGCTTTTATTTATTTTTTTTGCCTTTAACTATTTGCCCGAACCATCGACTACTTATTTGCTCACATTTAAAACCCTGTATGTTCAATAGCTATAGCTTCATATACAACTAGATTTTACTTTGACTGCTCATATTTTCTTGGTTTTTCTTTTGTTTTTTGTTTTTTGTATATTTATTAGCTAGTTTAGTTAATTTTTGTGGTGAAATTTTCATTTGTTTCTTGCTTGGCACGAATTTTACAACATTTATTTCATTTCCTCTTGAGGTTTGTTTAGTGACAATTATAATTATATAATATATATAATATGTATGTATATATATATATATATACACAATGTATATGTATATATACATATACACGTGAGTGCGTTCTTATCATTGATTTTTGATTTGTTTTTTCTTTTTTGTTTGTTTCTTTTGTTGTTTTTATTTATTTTTTTTGGCTTACCTTTATTATGAATAGTTTTTGTTTAGTTTATAGTAACAAAGGGCGAAAGTATGATAAAAGCATAGCATTACAAAATATTAGAAAAAAGTTTAAGAAAGAAACGAAAAAAACAAGCTGAATAAAAATATTAGAGAACTACAAAATATTAGTTGGTTTTTTTAGTCAGAGATTTTTGTTTTGTTGTTGTTGTCGTTGCTATGTAGAATTCAGTTATGATCTTAGGATCTTAAGTTTTTTTTTTTTGGTGTTTGTGCATAGTTTTTATTAAGTAATTTTAAGGGGGAACTCGAGCTGCGTATATTATTAATTGGTTCCAACTGGGAAGGCGGCCAGCTTTTTGTTAACTGCAGGACTCACTCCTCATACGAAAGGCACTTAATAAAAACGAATAAGCAATTTTGTTTGTTTTCGGAATAAAATGCCAAGCCTTCAATCAAAATGTGATCCAAGGTAACTATTTATTAAATTGATTTTGTAAATGTTTCTTGTATTTTGGTTTTGGTTTTGGTTTCGTAATCAAAAATTCGTTTTTGCGCTACGTAATAAGCTATTTGTATTGTCTGTTAACTGGTTTTATGGTTTAAACTTTGATTTAAATTTAATTAATTAATTATTAAGCTACTTAAAGAAAATAACTAGCTAATGGAAACACAAGCTTCAAATCGTACTTAATTTCAATATTAGTTTTGCCGTTTTGCTGTTTCCAAATAAATAATCGAATTCAAATTTTAATCTAATTTATACTAAGTAAAATATATATTTGTAAAAATGAACACAATTAACTCTACGAATGTATCTATAATAATTTGTAGCTACGTAAACAATTGAATTGATTGAAGTAGTAAACAAGCAAAAGGAAAACTCGGTAAGTATATAGTTGTTGTATATATATTATTATATATATATATATATATATATATATATATATATATATATTTATGGAATTGTTCTATTAGTTGATGCATATCAATAGGAATAAAAACTTGCAATACCCACCAGTTCCATTCAAACACTGCATTTTGCACCAATTCAATATTGTAATAAATCAGAGAGAACTTAAACTTCGGAGCGCTCCGAAGTCTGAATACCCTGGCAGTTGTATATTTCATATATGAACATATGAGTAATTATTGTTATTTTTTTATTTGTGGTCTAACTATAGAACTATGGCAGCTAAATGTTATCTTCCGATATTTGTCGCTCTAACAGCGAAGAGAAGCAATACTTATCAAATTTCAGTCGCATAGACCCAAAGGAAACTGAGTTTACATAGGACACAAATGAGATGGCATGGCAAAAATATTTGTAATACGTGCTGCCAGGTTATCATTGAATAGAAAACTCACTTAGCTTTGTGTGCTGTGCGTGCGTGTGTGTGTGTATGTGTGTGTGTGTGTGTGTGTGTGAGTGTGTGTGTGTGTGTGTGTGTGTGTGAATAAACAAAACATTGTATCATGTTTTGTATTGAGTTTTATTTGTTATTCTTTCTTTCTTCTTTCTTTTTTTTTTTTTAATTTGATTGTGAACATAATAATTGAATTTGCCTAGAATTTGTTGTTAGTTGTTGTTGTTGTTTTCTCAGTTGTTGTTGCTTATTTATGTCTAAACTTAAATTTACCTATACGCAATTTTTGTTCGTGTTTTTTTTCGCATTATATTTGCATTTTAGAATTCGAATTGTATAAACTAGTTGGCTTAAAACTTATTGACAATATGACAATATTTACAAACGTCGTGCGACTTCACTTTTATCATTCTTCTTCTTCGTCTTCGTCTTCTTCTTCGTCTTATTTTTGCATTGTTTTACAACTAACTTAGCGCATTTTAAGTACAAATTAATTGTAATTTGTTTGGAACTAAACTAATTGAATTATGAACAAAACGTATATGGATTTAAGCCTATAAATGATTTATTTAAAAATTTTGGTATTCTTAATCCTTTTTTTTTTTTTAACAATTTCGAGCATTTAAAACAAATTGAAACAAATCGAGCTGAAAGCGTTTTTCAAATCGCTTTGTCCATCTCGGTTTTCTCTTTAAAATACATGATTTCTTTCTTCAATTTCATTAATTTCTTTTATCTACTATGCAGTCGTACTTGATCAATTTAACTTATAGTTAGTAAATATCATTTGTCGTTTATCGAATTTTCTTATAGTGGAAATGCCTTGAAGCCTTCTCTCGCCCCATTTGATCAAGCAAAGCATACATATATGTATATATACGAATATATATGCATACGGATCGGTATGCATATATATGTGCCGTATTGTTAATTTCATGTTGGATTCTACATAGCCTTTGGTTATCAGAGACGCGGACGCGCTTTAGAAGGTCCTTTTTGTTTTTCGTTTTTTTTTTTTTTTAAATGAATCGAATCAAAATCATATGGATATAGTTATATTGTTCAGTTGCAAAAAACCAAGCCGAACGAAAGCCATACGCAAAAGAATTTGGAACGTAAATTGGTAAATGAAAGTAGAAATCAAAAAAGAGAGATGTAATAGGTTAGTACAATTTGTGGTATTGTGGTGCCAACGTTTCTCTCTAAATAGTATATATAAAGTAAATATAAGTTAAACGGCATTTACTCATCCTCCTCCTCCCTGAAGAGATATGTGCTCCAGTAGACCAGATTGAAGAGCGCAAAGACCAGCGGGAATGTGATTCGCGAGATAACGTCAATTCTCTTCGATCTAGAACATTGTCTTGGATAAATATTCAACAAGTACGAAACACATTAATTGATCATCTAGAGATTGGCTTTTTGATTTGTGATTGTTCTTTGTTTTGGTTTGGTTTTTAGTTTTGAATTTTTTGCGTGGCCTTTTAAGAAGTTTTCTGTTTTATTTTTAAAGCAAAATAATTTGTTTGTTTTAAATATTTGAAGAAAGAAAATCAAAATTTCAGTTTCAGCTACGTGCGTGAAAATCATAAGAGTGCTCATTAAGGAAATAAGATCTATATAAAAGAAAAACATAAGCGGATGGCCGGCTAGCAGGGCGTATGGACTTTTTGGGGAAGTGGTTCGGTACTAAGGGATGAAAATTTTCGTCCTACAACACAAATTGTCCTTTAAAACAAACAAATCAATAGAAAGCAAAGCACACAACAAAACTTTTTAAGTTTGAACTGTAACATTTGACACTGTTTAACAAGTTTGAAGTTTGATAGTCGAACTTTTCAATACCAAAATTTCTAGAAATAAGATTTAATGAAAGACAAACAAGTAAGAGTGGTCTGGTTGATTTTTCAATATATATATTTTTGTAAAAGTTTTTAAATATTTAGAATTATGAAAGTAAAAAGCAAAGTAGTCGATCTCTGTAGAGGTAGGAGATATCCAGATATTCATGGAAAGAAAGGTGTTTAAATTTCAAGTTTAGCAATCGTTACTTTCAGAGATTTATGATTTTCGACATGAAATTGCAGTTGACTCTTACTTGATTCAGTTACAAATGAAAAAAAAAGAATAATAATAATTAATTAAAAAAAAAAAAGTAAAAAGCTAAAGTTCGCATCACTTAAAACTTTGTTGCACAGTGTAATTGGCACAGAGCGTTAAGCAAATTATATTGTCACATTTCACTTGACTCTGGACTCTTTGAAGGCCAGATGGCAAATCATTTGGCAGCAAACATTGAAATAAAAGACAGCGAGCAAAAGAAATGATGATGGCAAGCAGCAAAGCAGAACACGAATCGGGTTTGTCTTTAATGAAAAGTACAAGATTCAATTTCAGGACTCAATTCAATTACTGTTAATTAGTGGCATAAAAAGTCAATATATATAAAATTTATAGTATATAGAACGAGAGAGAGAGAGAAAGAGAGACAGAGTGAGCAAGTTGTAGATACATATTCACAACATCAAAAAGGAAATCCATCAACTACTACAAAATTTTGTTTAACGAAATTCAACTAAGTAATACAGCTGTGTACGACAGTTGAGCAGTTACCTTGTGGGAAACTTGGATAGCCAAGTCTTACAGCAGCTGGGACGCTTCGGCGGCTGCATATGGACCTCGCATTGGCGCAGCTTCTCTAAAGCCAACGGATCGCCCGGATGACGCACCAGGGGCTTCTGCAGGCCGCCCCCGCGCGATAATTGCGATGCCGTTTGAGATGGAATTTTGATTGTAGTTGATGCAATGAGGGGTACGAACGTCGAGGGTGTTGGGTTATTGGATGGCATTGCGATTACGAAATGCAGTGGCAAATGGCGAATGGTGAATGGCGAATGGCAAATGGCGAATGGCGAATGGCAAATGGCGAATGGCGCATGGGTGTGGCATGTGCGTAATTTCATTTAATTTCGTTGCAATTTTTCATCAAATTCCAGTTCAGTTGGTTGAGTCGATTGAATGCCACGCAGCGATGTTTGATGATGTTTTTTGTGTGTGTTTTTATCATTTTTGAGGTTAAGTTGAGTTGGGTTTCATGTGAGTGTGTGTGTATGTGTATTTGTTGTATATGAGCACGTTTGAAAAAAGTTGTTAAATTTTGCGTTTGTTGTTTGTTTTGTGTATGTGTGTGTGTATGTTTGTGTGTGTGGTTTTTAATAAAAAGAGGCAAATATAAAAGGAAATAGTTGTTTTAATAGTTTTATCATAAACATTTTGCAAATTGCCAATTTGAGTTTTGGTTTCAGTTTTCATTTGGTTGCTAAGAAAGCTCATAAAGTGGATTTGGTTTTAAGTTAAATGGTTTGATGTGGATAAACCTTGGCAATGGGTTCTAAAAACTTTACAAATTCTAACAAATTATTACCTAATGTGTTTAATTATTTTAATATTTATTACTCGAGTATGAAGAAAAGGTAAAATACTCAAGCCCTAAAAGTATTATAGCATGTCTTTTATTTTTTTAATATTTTCTTTTATATTTTCTATTATAGCTTTATATTGTCTAACAGCTCAATACTAATAATTAGTAAGAAAATTTTAAATAAAAATTAAAAAATTTAATAACCTAAACAGCTATGCTTAAAATCATAACTCTTCGAGTTCCCTGTTCATTTATGTTGAATGGCAAAACCTAGATATACGAGAACTACTCCTACATATTTTATATGGTCAGAGATCCCAGTAACAACTATATCACATTTATCTTTTCTTTGACTGTATTAAAACTTTATGCAATTATTTTTGTTTGCTCCCCTTAAGTCCTTCAGTTGTTTAATATTAATAAAATCGTTAGTAAATTGAAAGGTAAGTACCATTGCGAATGTTGCATTGCTATCTGTATCGAGCAGATCTGAAGCGGCATCTAAACTGGCCTGCTCCAAATCGCGGCGTTTCTTTTTCATATTCTCCTTATGCATGTCTGCGGCCCGATCCGTATATTGTTGCATGTGGTAGTAGGAAGATGTTGGACAAGAATTTATATGTTCCACACAAGTTGGATATTTCGAATGGTTCGATAGACAGATTTTGATGTTGATTGGCGTAATTTACAGTTGAGTTGAATATTTGATTTTTTGTTTTTTTTTTTTTTGATTTTGGGGTTTTTTTTTTCAGATTTTAGTTAAGATGCATAGCACACATTTATACAGTTATACAGTTAGATAGCGACAGAGACAGCGAGTGAGAGAAAGAAAGAGAGACAGACAGAGATAGATAGATCACACATACAGAAACATTAAACAATTTGAAAGGGTTGGCAAAATCAAGATCAATAAATAAATTAAGAGTTTAAAATGTTTATAATCAAGTGCAAGTTGTTTTGTCAAGTTCAAAATATATATGTTTTGTATGTTTAGTATTTTGTTTTTGTTTTTAAATATATACAAGCAAATGACAATCGAAACAGAAAAAATATCAATTTTTAAATTGCGTTTGCATTTGGTGTCGAAAAGACCAAAAAAATTTGTTGTCAAATTTTTAAATTTTTTTTTCAAACGCGTTTTGGTTTAAGTGTGTGTGAGTGTGTATTTGTGTGAGTTGGTTCAATGTGGGTGTGTGAATGATGAATATGTGTGTGAAATGAAACAAGAGAGTAAATCAAAACAATTGGATTAGTAGGAGTATATATGCAAAAATCATTTTATAGTTACAATATTTATGTGAATGAAAAAATCAAAAAAGAATCGACAATAAAAAAATGTAAATATATATTGATATTATATATATATATTGAATGAAAAATAAATGCTACGCTACAAATCGTTGGCTTATAGCTGGTAAAAAATATTTAGTAGCTGCTGGTTGTTGTTGTTGTTGTAGTTGTAGTTGTAGTTGTTGTTGTAGATCAAAAATCAGTTTGTAGCCCGACAAAAATTGTGTGAAACGCCGACGAGTGTAGATGTGAAGCTCAACTATGTGTAGGTGTGTAGGTGTGTGTGTGTGTGGGTGTGTGTGTATGTGACAGTCCGTTACGAGTTTGTTTATTAGATATGCGAGTAAGTTGAAGTTACATATAGGTATATATACACAATATACGTTACACGGAGCATATAGATAGATATATATATATATATAGTTATTATTACATGTATATATATATATATGTATGTATATGTGTTGTACTCGACAAAAATAATGTTTAAAAAACAAGAGTAGTAAAGAATAGAATAAACACCATCGATTAATACATTAAGTAAGTTTGTTAAGAAGCATATCAAATCTCAATTACTAGCTTTATTCAAACCTGAGCGGGAGGCATAGTTCACCAGGGCGAATTCGAGCAACGCCCCAAAGACAAACGTCAAACAGACGCCGGTCCAAACATCGATTGCCTTTGTATAGGAAACGGGCGGCAGTGAGGCATTAATGCCCGATGTTTGTGTGGCCATAGTTAGTAAAGTGGTTACACCTAGAACAAATATATATATAGACAGAGATAGGCTTCAGGCATAGTTCATATAGTTTATGCTAAGATACAACAATTATACGCATATATAGGTTACCAGCAGTCTAGAGTTGGTTTAGCTGAAACGTGTTTTTCATACTCAATCTTTGGATAGGCACTTACCTAACGATACGCGCGCTGGCACTGCGCCTTGATCCAGCCAGAATGATACCCATGATACAATGACCAACATACAGCATGGTATATAAATTTGTATTAAGTAATATGAGAATTCTCGCTTGAATAGTAGATCGACTTTGAGGCAACTGTATTCACCTATGAGTATACAAGGTAATATAAAACTGTGTCAAACTCAAAATGTACGGGAAGGATTCTAAATGGCGTTAGTTCTTTTTTTGCTCTCACACAGACGCACACATATGTATATACACAGAGAGTAGATGAGTTTAGACACTGACCAAAAATAAGTAGAAACACACAGACAAAACACACGCACATTTCCAATATTTTAAATATATTTATCAAAATAAATTTGTCATCCAATAAATCAGTAAAAACCAAAAACAATTTGCTTGCTTTTTCAATTTTGTCACAAAAAAAAAAAGGAATCAAAAATTAAGAGAACATTTACTTTTCATGATTTTGTTGTTGTTGTTCTTTGTGTTCTTTATGTACAGGAAAGAGGTTGGCTCGAAAAAAAAAGAACATAATGTGATGCACAGTGGGTGGTATAAATTAATGTATATACAAAATAAAAAAGTAAAGAAATAGAAACAATGTAAAGAGTATGACATTGAGAGACAGAATAAGAGACAGAGTTGAGTTGGAAAATTATAAAATGGCATCATAGGCAAAATTGTATTTTGAACATCAATTCAATTTTCTGACAATTTTTTTGTTGTTCTTGTTCATTTTTCTCGGTTGCAACAAAAATGCTTAACGGAAATGAAGTTCGTAGGGGCTTGTAGAGTGGGTGCGTGTGTTGTTGTTGTTGTTGTTGCCGTTGTTGTTGTTGTTGTTGTTGTTGTAGCTCCTGTTGTTAGCTTCCGCCGTGAACACGCCCCCCATGCTGTCTGGTCGTAGCCGCCCTTCATTTCCGTTAATTTGTTGACATTGCGTTCCATACTCTTCAAGACAAAGCTGTTTAATATTTAACATTCTCATATTTTTATATATTCATTTCATTATCATTTTTGTTCGAAGGGTCTGGCTCTCTCAGTGGGTACTATATGTTTATATGTATATATATATATATATATATATTTATTCGCAGTCGCATGTGGAATTTATTTATTTCGATATTCATATATTTTTTGCATTTTATCTATGGCCAGTTTTCTCTCCATTTTAAACGCTCATAGAAGATATAAAATTAATAAACTTTTATGTGAGCAACTAAGTTCAAGGCGAACTAAATACAAACAACTACGCAACGTCTAAGAACGGGTTGGGAAAATTATGTTTAGAAAAAAATACATATATGCATACATATATATAGTTTCTTCATGGAATTGTGAACGGGCAGATGAGTTGTAGGCTCATGCAGCGCTTCTAATGCGGGTATGAGAGCTAAGCAAATGATTAAAATAAGCGAATTTAATTATTATTAATTTATCTGAAGTCTTCGAATGAGCTGAAAATGTTGCTAGCTATGGAACGAGTTTGGATGGGGGCGTTTGACTGAGCTTAGATGAGAGATTTAACGCTAAGAGTAATAATCAAAATATATATATTAGCTATGAGTTACATGTAGACTGAAGTGCTTTGGCAGACGGCACTTGAGATCTTAAGCGAATGTTGCATATTCAGTTCTCTTTATCTCATTTACTTATATAAGAAATACGTATTTGATATCTGCAATTGTATTTTCTGTAACAAATCTTTCAGATTCATTTTACATATTGAAATTCTAAACATATGATTCCGTTCATAGTTCTAAGTAAGCAGATATTCTCCTAGTAGTACTGGATTGCTTCTTTTCTGAAATATTGGTCCTATAAGACTTACTATAGTCATCGATTGGAGCATATACAGCAAGATAGCTCAAGCTAATAATCCTTCAAAAATACCTGTGTAGTAAGTTGATACTACGGAACTTTCATATTACAACTCCGTAACAGAAACAACTTTTTGCAAATCAAAAGGCAGCTGCCTTTGATTATTTCAAATGTGTAATTTCCATAAAACAATACGAATGGATATCATTAGTTATTTGCATTTAACGCTAGCTAAAATGCAGCATACTTATTTGCTGTGGGAAGCAAATGGCTGAAGCTGAGGCACAAATCGGTTGCATTTTCTAGCTATAAATTATCCACCTAAAGATGCTGACAGACAATTTGCCAAGTTTGTGAAAAAGTTTTGCGTGCTTGTATGCCACAACTCTGTCACATAGATACACACACACCCACACACACACACACATATATACACATAGATCATCATTATTGGAGAGGATGGGCATGGATTGGGGGGGCATTTGCTCTTTGTGCAAGTTTAAGCAACTGCGTCGCAAACAATTTCCTCGATTAATTTGCTTTCCGTGCCCCGCCTTTTGCCATTTTCTTTCATTTTCTTTTTCCGTTTCGTATTTGGCTGTCGTCTCTGAGTCCTCCGATGCTCAGAGCTGAGATGCTCAGATGCTCAGATATATATATATATACGAAGTAGTTCTTGGTAGCCAAGGTAAACATTTGCTTAAAGCGCCAACTGATTTCAAAGTGCTCATAAAAACACGGCTAAGGTAAGGCGACACGCGATGCCAAAAACTGCACTTAAAATGGGCGTGTGAGTGTGGCAGCTAGAGTTTAACGGTATGTGTATGGGTGTGTTGCGAGTGTGTGTGAATTACATCGTAAAAAGTTGGTTTTTATGCGATTCGGGCATTGATAACGGCCCAACGAGATGCTCATGTGTAAACGGCATCATTACATGTGTACGTATATGTGTATGTGTGTGTGTGTGTGTATTCATGTGTGTGTGTGAGTGAGTGTTTGCTATGAAGTGCTTATGATGCCGTTTATTATAGATAGAGTATACAGGCGAACGAACAACTATATTGAAAATAAATACTATAGATACACATAAATAAAGTAGTTATTGGATGCATAAGATAGATAGATGAACAGATGCAAAAAACCTTCAATGAAATTAAGAAAATTAACTAAAGCTACACAGTTACAAGCTTGATAAAAATATAGACATTGTAGTAAGTAATATTCAATTATATAAAGTTAGTTCTCAAACACAGTCAACACAACAGTTAAAACACACACAAATGAACATACCAGTATTGGTTTTACTGTTACAATAATCAGTCAAAAACTTCTCCAAGGTGAAGCGAGGTAGGTGTAAGTTCTTGACCACTTGCACGGGATCACCCTCTTTCCAAAGGAATACCAAATCGTTGGTAGTCCAGCCATCTAAGAGAAGAGGAAGTTGATATATATTTATTAGATTCAATGTTATATGGTATATAATATTAAGATGTATGAATATAGGTAAGTATATAAGATATAATAGAGAAGAAAGATGTTCTCAGGTCAATAATATTTGAATAAATATATGGATAATTAAAGATAGATACATAAATCTACAATTCGATATAGATAGTTACGTAGATAGATTAAAGGGCATCTTGGTAAAACCACTTACAGCTAGCCATTCGTAGTGAGCATATTTGTCTATCCAATGGGTATAGTTTGAGATTCATTGGGCAGGCCAATGTTAATGAGATGCGTATACTATAGAGCACCGATCCATTGGGGAATATACGTATATACACATTGGGCATAATGATATTGTGAAAGTGTCCCTCCTTCTCATTGGAAAAGAACAAATCCGGCATCCACACACGATTCGCCTCCGTCAGTGTGAGATATTTCAAGCGGCCTTTAAAGATGGTTAACATACATTTAGATAACTGAGAGAAGTTCCATGGCGCTTCAGCGACTACTCACCTTGTATATCATCAAATTTGAGACGTTCATCCGTCCACTGTTCTCGAAAGGTTAACTGTACACTGTACTCCTGAGGTGCGCGTTTCAAATGTGTTTTGGTTTTCGTTGTGGGGAAAAAGAGAACTTTGTTAGTGCTGAGATATGCAGAGTTTTATATAGTTTTTAATTTTAATGCAATTCAATTTGAACTACAATGCAAATTTCAATATTTGTCAAATTTTGGAATTTTTTAGAGTATTTTTTTCGTTTCTCTTTTTTTTTTGTGGTGGATGTGGGGCGTATCAATTGGTGGGCTTGCTTTTGCGAGGGGGACATTAACAATATTTTTAGACAGCTTTTTTGTTATTTCTTTTTAAATATATATATTTTTTTTTTGTGGTAGATTGTATGAGAGAGCGAGCAAGGCGTGGCGAACGTTTTATAATTTAATTTTTTTTCGAGTAGTTAGTTTATGTTTGTTAGTAAGAAGAGTATATATGGTGGAGATAATAATTGAAACTGTTGTATATATTGTCTTATAAAGCGTTTTGCTTTTCGGCTAGTTGCATATTCTCGGCATGGTATTGGTATAAGTTGTATGTAAGTAGTATTCATGTCATGGCACATACATAAGTTTGTATATACATTTATATATATATATATATGTTTGTAAATGAAACCAAAATGCAATTCAAGATGCGTCTGCGATGCTGAGCATGCAACATCAACCACATTCAGCATGAACATCATTATCCAATGCATTGTTCAGCACACTGCAACGTGTTGCATACAAAATACAAAGCAGGCAACAAGCAAAAAAGGCAAAAAGCAGCTAGAAACGTGCCAAAAATTCATAAGCAATAATACAATATCTATTGAGCAGGCGACGCAAGCAAAGGCGAAGGCGAAGGCAAATGCAAAGCCAAAAGGCTACAACAAAATAGGCAGAAAAAGCAAGGCAATATCATAGATTTTAAAAAATCAGGCTTATATAGTAGCTAGGCTTATGCTTAGACATTCATATAATATATTCATATATATATATTTTTATATCATATAATATAAATGTGTGCTTATAGTTAACTTAGAACTCTCCATGCAGAAGTTTCGTAAGATTTATAAAAATGATTTTACTAGAGTTTTCTTCGCTTTGTAATTTGTGGAATTTTTAATAATATTTTCGAGCAAACGATACATCATTAAAAAAAAAAGATTCTCCCATTAAAGACAATTTGAAAAACAAAAAACAAACATCTCAAAGAAAATTTTTGTTTTCAACAGTCAACCGTCGACTGCAATAGTTTTTGGCAAAAAGTTTCACCTTTCCCATAAAATTTAAGTAAAATCATTTAAAATTATATATTTTTTAATCCCAAAACGTGCATGCTTGAACAACAAAATATTAATGCATGCCATATAAGTTGATCAAATGATAAATTGGGGGTTTCCATTCAACGGAAGGTGTAAATTATATAGGAAACAGAAACTAGAATTGATTAATAAAATCCTATTAGTTCTTCATAATGAAGTCGGTAACTATTTTATTTATGGCGTCATTGGGTTTTTTTTTATATTATTTCGTGTATAGCTTTTTTCAATATAAATGAAAGAAATGCAATGCCAATTGGCATTCGTAAACATTTGAAGCAAAAAACTGACAGCAAATAAATTTTAATAATTATAACAAATAATGGGGTTTTATACATAGCATTAATACGTATTTGTTCGAATGCGACTGTGGCTCCACTTAATAAATTGATCCCAGTTTTTTGTAATACATATTATATTTTATGTGGCAACTGTCAAAATAAATAGAATTTTTTCAAAATTTCTTTTTTATGTGTGGCGGATATGGAAATGACAAATGCAGAGTTCCTGAACACTCGATGATTTTAATGCAAGTCCTTTGTTTTTTTTCATACTTACAGTTGGAGTTGGGTTTGAATGAAAATAAAAATATGTTGAACTCGTTGGATTTATATTGTTAAGCATTTTTTGTATCTTTCAGTTCATAATTGATTATAAAAAATATTTATGACACTTTTGTAAATGTTAAATGAAAAAAGCTTACTGGCTAATGAAATGAATAGTACTGAAAATCGGTAAAAATTTTCCTGTTTTTTTTGTGTTGTATTCAATGAGCAGATGCTGGCGAACTGACTGAAAGTCTGAACTTAAATACTTTCCTAGTTTGATTGCTGAGACTTAGGCTAACATAGTTTGAATTATTTGCAATTTTCTTTTAGACTATGAGAAACTTACAGATGTAAACTTAAAAACTAGCTTAAATTACAATAAAATTATTATTACAATAAATTAACTGCGTGTGTTGAAAAAGAGGCTGAGCAAGAGAGAGAGAGAAAGAAAAATGGGCGAGAGAGCAAGAGAGAGATAGCGCGCGCCGTCTGAAATTTTGTGTGGAACAAAAGAAGAGAAAACAAATATATAAAACAAATTTAAGTGAACGCACATATTGGAATTGAACGTGGATTCTATAAAGGTACATTGAGAAATATACATAGATATAGATGCATACATTAAGACATGTATGCTTGCAAATTTAAATAAATATGTATCTAAATATATGCACAGAAATCTCTTACTAGTGTTGGGTGATTCAGTATTATATTAACATTTATTGTTGTACATACTATATAGATGAATTAGTTTATATTCTTGTAGATAGGAGTTTTGTCATGAAATGCTAAGGAGAAGAACATTATGTATATAGCTTAGCCAATTCTTAACCAAAATCCCATCAATGGGCAACTTATATTTATAAGTGAATTGGCTTTCATTTGAAGGATCTTCAGTTTTTCATATGGGCTTGGCTTAAACAGCTTCCCTTTAAAGCAGACAACTATATTATATGGTTCTGTCAAATTGATTCAAATTGAAAATACAGCTCAACTTTACAAGAGTACTGAAAATTCGGTCAGCCGAAAAATGTTTTTATTTTTAAATGCTTTTTTTAAACCATTTTTTCTTTTTGTGTGCAAGAGATTTCTGGTGAAGTATTTTGAATTTTGCAAGACAGTTGGAGAGTGTTAAAGAAAATATATATTTATAATTTTATACAGCCAATTGATTTAATTGGTAATTTATTTTAATATATGTATAATCAATTTTTAATATTAACATTTATTCCATACTTTTATACATAAATATACATCTTGTACTATTGTATATATATATATATTTTGAAGAAGCAAAGGTTTTGTGACCTTATTTAAATTTACACACACTCACACACACACACACACACACACACATACATACACAGAAGTTAAATAAAATATGCGAGTATTTTCTGTTGTAGTTCTTGTTTAGTATACATTTTTTGAGCAAGATTTTTAAAGCGCTTGGATTTGTACTTGTATGCATGAACATTCATTCAGATATTAATTGCATTGTTATTATTTCATATATATGTATGTACGCTTATTCATATATAGTCGATTACTGCGTTGGAGCCAGCACTCACCATTTTGTAATCGTCGATTTTCGATATAGAGCGCAGAAACATGTTGACCTGGACTAATGTGGGCAAATTCGCTAAAAAATTATCATATCAAAATCGAGCAGCAATCGCATTATGAGTTATCATTGTTTTCATGAACAATCGGGTGCAAATTTATACCTAATATATATATATATATCTTAACATAATCTTATGTCTAACTTAACATTGAGTATTGCTTTACGTATTTTTTTTCTTTTTGATGAATTTTATGTGTGCACGATTTGTATGTCAAAACTTAGGCTTTAAATGATATAGAAATATAAAAGAAATCAAATATAAAATTCAATTATAAAACTGATTTTTTCTAATTGATACATAAAAATGTCTGCATGGATCTCATTAAAGAGTGAAGTATAGGTTCATTAATTTTCCTGTGGTTTTTCTAAAACAGCAATAAATATAGTTGAATAATTTATTACATCAATTGCTTTAACCGATTTTAACGATATACCCTTGCAATGGGCAATGAGCTCGGGTTCTATTCGAACTGATGGTTCACTGTATATATATATATATATATATATATATATATATATATATATATATATATATATGTCTATATATATATATTAATATATATATTTTGTTTTGTTTTATCTTCAGTCCAATCGGAACATTATATTTAGTATATATAGTAGAAAATAATATTATAAATATTGTTTTAAATTTTTTAATTCTTTTTACATATATTGCAAGGGTATTAATTCTTCGATAGTCCGAAGTAGGTCAGTTTTATCTTGTTTTAATATAGATTTTTATTTACTCTTTAGTTCGACTGTTTTGTATTTATACTAACAGGCATGCCACACATTTTTAATTTGCTAAACACCTTGAAAGCTTCAAACTAATTAGTTTTTGGATTTCGTTTTTATTTTATTTATTTATTTTTTTTTTTATATAAATATAAATATAAATATAAATATAAATATAAATGTAATATCTATTGCTTTCAGGCATAAAACTAAACAAATAACAAATAAAATACCATTTAATAATTATTTATGGACTTTAAATGAAAAATTTATTGTGAATCGGGGCGGCACTTGTGAAGTGGGTGAGGGATTATAGATATCTAACCAACCAACACACGTACAAAGCACACGGAAAATTCGAGTAACACATTTTGCATAAATTTTGCTGCATTGTTGTAGACAATTAGGCCGTTCGATGATAAATATATATGTATATATATATAAGAGTATATATATTAGATTAGGCAATAAAACAATAATAATTATAAAATCGATTAAATTGGAAATTGTCGTTTAAATAATAGAATTATATTAAAAATCGTCAATCAATTGAGGTTGGCATATTAATGTATTATTCAAACGGGAAATACACACGACAGCCAGCATAAAGGACCAGCAAAAATATATATATATATACATAGATATATGCATATATAATTGAATAGCTGTTGTCCGGCAGTCATCATCATCACAATTAGTAATAATTTGATATAAGATAATAAGTTAATTTATGTAGGCATAATTAACATTGAGTGGAATTTATAAATGTTTATTGTTAAGAGTGAATATGTTAGAAAACTCAGAGACAGAGAGAGACAGAGAGAGAGAGAGAGAGAGAGAGAGAGAGAGAGAGAGAGAGAGAGAGAGAGAGAGAGAGAGAGAGAGAGAGCGAGAGAGAGAGAGAGAGGGGGGGTATGCTGATAGATACGGGATGATTATTATGACGATTTGAAATTAAAGCTAGACTTAAATATAATTTGGTTAAAATAAAGGAAGTGAGAGAGATAGAAAGTGTGTGAGCTAGACAGAATATTGCATATATTTGAAAGATATATAGAGGTAGATAGAAACAGATAGCGAGAGATAGATAGATAGAGAGAGAGAGAGAGAGAGAGAGATCCAAAAAGACATTTTCTTTATGTTTTGTTTCATTTCGTACTACAAAACAAATTTATTATTTTACATTTTTGTAGAGCAAACACATATTAAAAATTTAAGAAAAAAACTTAACTTTTACCAATGCAAACTTGTAAATAATTAAACTGAATTTTGTATAATATGCACAATCTAATTACAACGCTAATTAATTCGAATTTATTGCTCAAAACGAGGAACAACAAGTTCTTTACAGAATTTTTCAAAAATTTTTTTGCATTTTTTGTATTAATTTTTAATAAGTTAATTAAAGCAAATAATGTTGATTGAATTCAAAATATGTTGAAATTAAAAAACATCGATAATTTTTAAATACCAATATCCGATATAATATATATGTATAGCATAATTATTATAATTATTAATAATATATAATGGTATTTGTGTTTATCTGTTGGTCAATTGCCTGGTCATAGATAAGACATAACAACTAACGGCAGTTACATAAGATACGCGCACTGTATATAGGAAGCAAACCTGACATGGACAGGGAGACACAGAGAGAAAAAGAGAGAGAGAGAGAGAGAGAGCGAGTGGTGTCCTTAAACAGTTAGTCAGAGTGAGAGCGAGCGTTGAGAGACTATGGCTTACAATTCTGTGGCACTCACACACACATGTATTTATTTCGGGGCAAGGTCTGAGAGTCTGAGGTTCTTAACTACTTTTTTTTTATTTTTGGATTTTTGATTTTTGATTTTTGCGCGCACTTACCATGGTTACATCATCGATTTTCGATATACTTCTAACGAATATGTTGACGCGCACGACGGCTGGACCATCTGGAGGGATGATACATATAGATAGACCGTTTTGTACAATGGGTAATAAAGAAAATTTAACAACTGGTCGCACTGGCAGCACTAGCCGGCTGGCCACACAGCTCCCTCTTCAGCTGCCGCTAAATTTTGTACTAAAAACTTATCAAATATTTAAAATGAACTTTGGTACCCGCCTGGTTTCTATCTGGTTTTATGTGTGTTTCTCACTCATTTCTAGGCTGTAATAAAGTTTTATTTTTATTTCTATGTGCTGCTTAAAACTAGTTTGCTCTCACTTTATATATCTTACAAAGATAAGCTAATATATATATATGCATATATGTATAGATATTTGTGATTTCCATATATACATAATAGAGCCTAAGTTAATTTAAAGTACTTTTTATGTGTATGAGTTTGGAGTTAGTGAAAATCGCAATATGACAAAAAACAAAACAAAGTATCGTAGTAGAGCATGTCAAATGATGCCATATGATGGTCATATGTACGCTGTTAATATGTGCTAATTGATGATCATATATTTATTGTTTATTTTTTGTTAACTTTATTGACTTTTAAAAATGTCTGTTGCGTGGGCCGCAGCATATATTTATGCATATGGATGATACTCTTGAAATTTTAATGATGTCATTGCTGCGGCAAAAGTCAACATGACAGCAACACACACTCAAACACACACACAGAAATTAACTGCAAATAAAATCCAATTTCGTTGCAATCAAAATGGAAATAAAACGATGTTGGCTAAGTGGATAGTTGGCGTCAAACACACGCACACAATTAAAGAGTGGTTTATATTTTATTGTATAAGCCCTCAAAACACATTTAAATACTTTTTCATGAGTGTTAGACAGAGAGACAGACACAGAGAGAGAGAGAGAGAGAGAGAGAGGGAAAGAGAGGCACAACTTGAATTACATTATAAAAAAACATTTAATAGAAACAACAGTTACGTGTAGTCCACTGAATTGTAAAGCATGATTTTTATGGTGAATGCTCGAGTTGTTGTTGTATCCATATCATATATATATATTTATTAAAACTGCCAGCCCTGCAAACATATATTTTGATTTACCTTAAAAAAGTGCCCCAGTTTCGTGAACTATTATCGATATCATATAGTTATTTCATTTACTTTTTATAAGCATTCAAATCAAGTAAACTAATTTGATTGTTTGCTGTTGGCTGTGCAGCGGAAACCGTTTCGTAACACAAATGTTTTAAATCAATTCTACTCTCTAGTAGAATGGAAGTAATACTAAGGGCAAATTATCATCTGATTGTCTAAGAAAGCTATGATCTCCACTTTTTCACTTTTTTTTGTCAGTAAAAGACTGCTGGACAGCAAATCAAATCACTGTGGAAAAAGTTTAAGACAAATGTTAATTGAGAGAGTTATCTTTCAGCATATACATTGGGGATAGTCAAACTGAAAAGATATCTTTTTTAAATCTCAGTTACTATATACAGACCCTCTGAAACATCATTGCATTCTGCCACACTATCTTTCGATAGTTTAAATGTTTGCAGGGCACTCACAAGTGAGTGTGTGTGTGTGTAAATGTGTGTTTATCTGTCTCTGTGTGCTAACAGGCAGCAAAACGAAAATGCTTTGTGCTCAGCCCAGAAGTAGGCAACAGTTTTATATCCAAAATTTACTTGAAATTGATGACTTATCGATTTGCTGGCACAGTCGCTAAGGCATCAGGAGTTTTTCCAGCACTTGGCTCATGTGCGTGTGTGAGTGTGTGTGTGTGTGTGTGTGTGTATGTGTGCGTATGTGGTATAAGAGTTAATGCGTTTGCATGTCAAATCGAACATAAAAGGAGAGAACTTAAGCAGCAAATACTGCTAGCTATGACTGCAGCTAGTTGTAAAAGTAGTAGATAGTTGAGTAGTATATAAGTAAGTAGTATATAAGTAAGCAAATAGTTCTCTATATATATAGATATATGTATATGTATATAGAGGAAAGAACAATGTTGGTCGGGCGTAATTGTATCCTTGGCAAAAAACATGAAAGTCAAGAAACAAAAAACACAAACGAAACGAAATTGGAAAATGCAAGAAACGCTTTCTCTAAAATATGCGTAAAACCAAAACTGAAAGATAGAACACATACATGTATGCATGTATATATGCACATTTAGAGATGTATGCATACTAGAGTATCCAAATACATGTGCCATAAATGTGGCTTTGCTTGAACGAAACGAACGAAAAAAGAAAAGAAAGTGGAACATGAAACAAACGCAAAGAACGCAAATTTCAATAGCCAAAGAACAGCAAACAAAGTTAGATATAGGGTTAAAAACAGTGGGAGATTGGGCTAGAGGACGATGGGTCAGCAAGGTATTTTCTATATGGTATGTCTAAAACAGGACTGAGAGGGCAGGACACAGAGACAGAGAGTGAGAGAGACAGTTATGAATAGATAGAGAAAGTTAGAAACGCAACTTCAACGCAAAAACAAACAAAGTGTAAAAAACTCTTTTATTTTATTTTAGCTATTGCTTAGCTTAGTGTGTGTATATGAGTGTGTAGCATCTATCTATATAGATATGTGTATATATATGTGTGTGTGTGTATGTCTGTGTGAGCAGAGTAGCATAGAGCATTTAGCTATGTAGTTGTTATTACTACCAAAAATATTTGGAGATGCTTAGTTATGGATGGGGAGTTTCTAAAGTGTACTGCATGTCGAATGGTGTGCTTGTTGATGTGAGACGGAGAGAGAGAGAGAGAGCGAAGGAGGGCGAGATAGATATTGGGTCTATCGAATTTGTTGGCCAAGGTTGGTTATTGTCAATTGGTTTGATTTGGTTTTTCTACTACTTTTTTTTTTTTTTTTTTGGTTTTTTTTGGCTCACTCTAATATGTGACTTACCATTTTAATATCACTAATCGTCATTATACTGCGTACGAATAGATTGATTCTGACTATGGCGGGACCATCTGGCATAGAGTTTGGTTGGTTTAAATTGTGAGTTTTTCTTAATAACTTTTTAAATGCAATAATATTACGTGGCTAAGCTAATGAATAGGTCACCGTAAGGTCTCTCTAAACTAATTAGCTGTGTTTTTTTTTTTTGTTTTACTTATATGAGACTTAAAAATATACAATAGTTATATAATAATACCAATTGTTGTTAGCATTTTTCTCTAGATTTTGAAACTAAAGAAATAATTTCAGAAATAATAATAAAAGTTTCAGTTTTGAATAGAAGTTATCATAGAGATCATACAATGTGTCTTGTTATACAGTGTTTGTTAAAAGTATATGCTCACCTGTGCCATTTATTCCCGATGGTCGTATTCTGGCATCGTATTTGCCTGCACCTAAAATTTGATCTAAGACTTTTTTCTCCTTTTCTCGGAAATTTATTTTGGCATTATTTGCTCTGAAATCAGGATATGGATAGGTACGCACGTATAATTTTAATTTTGATTTGTTTTTCAATTGTTTCAATATTATTATTATGATTTCTTTTTATTGTGTATAATTTTTTTTTTTTTGATTATTTTTTGGGTTTGTGTACGATTTGTTTTTAGGCAATTATTTGAAGTAGTTTGGAAAAAGATGCTGAACAAATTGTTGTAGTATTTGATTTATCATAGAATTGCAATCAAAAGAAAATATTTGCATAATAATTTACAGCAAGTGGTGAGAAGTCTCGTTGGCTGAAATTTGTTCGGCTTTTTGATTTGGCTTTTATATACAAATTGAGTGTAGTGTTGTCGTGTTCGTTCGATTGTGGACTCTGAATTGACATCTGTCACATTATACACTGTCGCACATATCAGAAGCCTCGGCAAAGCCAAGCCACAAAAGGTGTGCTGGCTGGCTCTGTCCTCGGCTTGAGCGTAAATAATTCCAAAATTTATGCTCCGACAAAAATTACATGAAAATTAATTACATTTTAATGATGATGTTTGTTAGAGGAGTGAAAGTGTTTAAATGCATAAAAACATGTTATGGTAATGCGAGTGTACAAGTTCAAGTGGCAGGGCGTTGCGGAAGAGGCGGGGTGATGGGACGGAGGGCGAGGCGGGGCGAGGTGAGGTGAGGCGAGGCGAATAAGCGAACTACAGCTGACTACAGCACTACTTGAAATATATGTATGTATATCTCATATACGACACACACTCTAGATGTGTGTGCGGTGTGTATGGATGTGTATGGTATGGTGTATGCATTATGGCCTCTTCGGACTGTGGGCGCGGCCATCTGGCAAATTAACGGCATTTGTATGCAAATTGCCCGCTTGGAGCGGCACTCACAAGCACTCGAGTGCAACATGAAGTCAAAAATCAAAAACAAGAAAATTACATAAAAAAAACAAAAAAAAAAGCAGAGAACAAAGGTGAAAACATAAAGTGCGATACTTTTCGCATCTACTGTGTATGATGCATGTGGTTAGGAAGACGTCTACTTACAGGGAAGCGCTGCACAGGCTGGTAAAGTAGAAGATCGCCCAGAAGTAGTGTCCGGTGCCCATGGCTAGGCCCAAGCTATATACACAGTTGCCTGAATCGATGCTATATAGCTGGATTAGCCGCTGCTTAAGTCTCTGCTGTGTGCCCGCTTGATTGGGCTGTTAACTAACTGCAAGAGAAAGCAAATATTAATTAGTAATATTAACACGCATTTTCATTGCAATTTCTCTTAGCTTAATACACCATAAAGGTGTAATTTTAATAACTCTTCAAGACATCTTAATTTATGTTAATCAATTGAATCTTCACGTAGATGTCATTGAACTAATGTGTCTACCTTTGCTTAAGTGTTCGAAATTTAATTTCTGAAATGTGAATCAGCACACGCCCACCCACCCACATGGGTCTTAAGACATAGTATCAATTTACTTGATTCGTGTGAAATCAAATTTAAAAGCAAATTGGACCAATTAACATGCCATTCGAAGAGAATCCCTATAGAAAAGCTCAAATATTATATATAATATATATATATATTTATTTATAGTCTCAATTTACTCCAATGGCATGTTAATTGGTCCAATTTATATATATGTATATATATATATACATAAATAGTTATAAATGTGTTTGCCTCATATTCAATTAAAATTCAAAATTTGACCATTTTGAGTGGCAAGCTGTCATTTGAGGTAGTGCATAGCAGGTGAGTATGTATCTCTGTGTGTGTGTGTGTGTATGTGTGTACAATAAGGCATTGAAATGCTTTAGAGAGTGCCTGAAGTTATTGTATGACAAGCGGACAAATATGACTAAATTGAGGCTATGGCATATCAATAGAACAGACATTTACCTGAAATATTGCATACAGCTATTAGACAATTATTGAAAATGGTCAATAAAATTTATAGACAGCTTATTCTAAATAAACATGAAGAAATATAAAACAATAAAAAAAAAGCCTAGAAAATAAAATCTTATTAGCAGATCACTGAGACTGCAATATATTTAAACAGTCTCTTAAAAATAAAAACAATAATAATAATTCAAGAGTTTCCTACATATATATGAGCACTGGGATTGGATGATACCTGGTAGACTGGATTATTGGTTGGGAAGCCCATAAAAAATCATTACGGACCGGACAATTAAAACAATGCTGCTGACGGACAATGTACGGCGATTGCCAGCAGGAACTCGCTGACCAGAAAGAGGAGCAACCGAAGCCAGGATCAGAAAGCTGAAGCCATGGCCAGAGCGTGGTCCAATGCAAATGTGAATATTGCAATCGAATTAATCCCTTTATAAGCATTTTTGTGCACTCCATTGGGCGACGTCAGTGTCGACGTGCTGTGAATGCCGATAAGTGCGTGTGCGGCTGCCACGCCCATTTCGGTATGCGGCTTTTATGCATATCAATTGCGGAGTGCTCAGCGGGCAACGGGCCAGGACATCGCCAGGCAGGACAACAATTGCAATGGTGTTGGCCATGACCGAGTCGTGCGGAATTGAATGCCCTGTGTTTAATACTGTTCGCTTGTGAATGTATTTGTATTTGTGTCTGTATGTGTGTATGTGGGTGTGTGTGTGTGTGTAGGCGCTGTGCAACCAAATAATCAATTTAACAGAATCGGAAGGAGAATGGCAACAGGCTGGCCAGGATTCGTACTGTGTTAATTTGCTGCTGTGCCCGCAATTTCGTGGCATAAATACACAAAGTTGCTGTCGGTCGCGTTGTTGTCGTTGTTGTTGTTGTTGTTGTCATTCTTATTGTTGCTATTGTATTGCAGGCCTCGCCTGGCTATGTCAGCTTTGCTGACTGTTTTTCAGCTGATACTGAAACAGCAGCAACAGCAACAGCAACAGCAGCGAGCAACTAACACATGCTAAATCATGCTCACACCTCTCTTCGTCTTCGTAGTGCTAGAGAGGAGCACGAGTCGTGCGTGACACGATTGATACAGGATACATAAATTGTATATCTTGCTAAGGGATGAGCTTGATAATAACAAGAAAATATTATTGTTAAACACGAAAGACCATAAAACACGACTTAACATGATTTGAAGAAGAGTAAAACTCGGTTCACTTGAGAACATGGTATTACACGACGTCCAATGGGTTCAGAAGATGGTTCAAAGGGACAGACACTTAGAGGAGACAATATGGCAAGTGAAATTATACTGATACAACTTTATAACTTTATAACTTTATATATTAGGAATGACTTAACAGACATGACGAGACTCAATTCAAGACGAGCTCGTGATGTTGCCTGCATTCAGTAAAAGTTCATGCAATACACGCTCATCTCTGATAGTTATTCCACGGGCGGTCCACGTTTTTGGCCCGCTGTCAAAGAAAGTTAACAATATGACGGAGCAACTGCAGCTGCGACTGCAACAGCGACTGCCAAATGCCCCACATTTGCCGTTTGCCAAGCAGCTGGCGCCACCGCAGCGTCTCACACCCGCCCCACACATACACACACAAACACACACAGTTAACCACACCCACTGCCCCGTTACACCGCCCCTTCTCGCAGTTCATGGGCTGCTCATCGCTCTTCTGGCTGTGGTGTAAATGGGTTTACTTTTATTTCATTTGTTTGTTGCTCTCGTTGTTGTTGCTCTTGTTGTTGCTGTTGTTGTTGTTGTTGTTGCCAAGTCGACACACTTTTGCGCACAGTTTTTACTACACTTTTGTCCATCTCTCTTGGCCCCCTGTCCCCAAGCCCCAGCTTCTCGCTTGGCCTGGACTCTGTGCGTCTCAGTTTCAGTTTCATGCCGCCTTTTTTTTCCTTTTTTGCATGTCGCTTGTCACAGCAACTGTTGTTGCTGTTGTTGTTATTGTTGTTGTTGTTATTATTATTGTTGTTGCTGGTGCTGCTGTTGGTGCTCTTGGCTATAAGTTGAATGAACGCCCAGCACAAAAGGCTCTGTGGACAATATTAATGGGCAGCAAAAAGATATATAGAGTTGGGTCTTACATGGATGGACAGTCAATGGGTTCACAGCAGGGTTGCCAATTGCTGTTGGTCCGTTTACATTATCTATTTATAGAAATAAAATTGCTTCTAAATTTAAGTGAATTGTTGTGAATTGTTTGCCTGTTTGTTGCCGCTGCTTTACAGGCTACTTGGTTGAGTTATGACCAGAGGTAGATAATTTAAGAGAGATATTTAGTATAGCAGTTAATTATTGCATGGAAAAGGCTTACAGTTTTGATGTAGAGAAAGTTGCAACTTTACCATGATAATCTGAAGAATGGGGCTACCCGGTTATATTAGCGGCCATGGATATTATATATATAGTATAGTAGTATAGTATATATAATATATAGTTCTGTAGAACAAAATGGAAATATAATAATTTATATTTGTTTCATATTAAGTATGTAATAAAGTCATTACGAACTTGACTCAACTTTAGTCAGAGTACAAAAACTTAATTTTTCTATACGAAATCTATGCTGTATAGCACTAAGGATGGCTTTTGCTTAAGCATTTAATCACATGTAAGGAAGCGGAAATACTTTGATTCTCGCTAAAACCTTGAAGTGTTTTATATTACTTCTCATAACGGTTTCGAGGCTCCAACATTTGATGGCCCAAGCGTAATTGTTGGTCACAGCAAAAGGACTTTATTAAAGCAGCAGAAATGCCTTTTGCTTGCTAAGCTAAAATACTGAGCCAGCAATGAGGAAGTGCTGCATATGGCTTAGGGCATTATTCCGGCAATAATTTCGCAACTGCTGGAATATCAGAGCATTCTGTTTGGTCTACCCTTTTTCCGGTTTATTTTCGGAGTCTGGAAGCAGGGGGCGCTGGGCTTAAGGCGTCAGCAGAAGGCAGCTATGATTTCGTGCAGTGCTTCGCAGCACTGCCAAATAGCATGTTGAGCGTGTTGAGCATGCACACACACACACACACACATACACTTAAACACTCATACAGCTGTGTATGAGTATGCGTTTGTATATAAGTATTTATTTTGTTTTCATTTTATGCCGCTCAGCGGCGTTTGTAGCTCGTTATGTTGATTGGATTTTGTGCCGCCCGCTTGTATAACGGCGAGAAAGTAGTCCACACACACATAGATAAATACACACACGCGCACGCACACACACACACACACAGCACGCTCACGCACACTATTAAGGCACTTGCGTTGCTCGCAACGGAATAAAGTCAAGTATTGCGTTTGTGTGTTACTCTTTCTCTTGCTTTCTCTCTCTCTCTCTCTCTCTCTTTCTCCGAGTTTCTGCCTCTGTGTGTGCGCGTATGCAACTGTACTTGTGTGTATGTGTGTGTGTGTGCGTGCCACAAAGCTGGATTCATTTTTTTCTCGCCCGTCTCTTTATGTATGCAAAAAATTTTACACTCTCGTTTTCGCAGTATTCTGTTTTTTTTTTGTTGTTTGTTTTTTATGATTTTTCCAACCATTTTTTTTTTCTTCTTGGTAAATTGTAAGTAAGTGGGCTTAGTAGCATTTTGCAGTTTAGTTGTGTGTCCGTGTGTGTTTGACATTTTGTGGCGCAAGGATTTGCATAAAGCCCACCTCAGCCGCAGACTTAACTTTAACATTTATCCCGGCTGTCATTTAATAAACATTTCGAATTGGCAGTCAACAACAAATGAAATTTGCCGCGAGCATCGCTCTCACTCTCTCTCTCACTGTGTGTTCCGGGAAATGAAATACTTGCAGTAAAGAGTTCGTACAAAGTCAAAGGTCAAAGTGCAATGCAGGAAATGGCGCGAAACGACAAACAAGTTGAATGGATTCCATAGAAAATACTCAATATTTAGTCAAAGTAATTTCTGAATAGTAAATTTAGTTGTTGGTATGAGAATCATATCCTATCTTAGATAAAAATATGCCAGCTAAACATTATATTAAAATAAGAAAGGCAATTAATTTTATGCCTTAGAAGATCATATGTTATAAATTCTGATTTGACATTTGTACTATATTTAAGCCAAGCACGAATCAAAGTGCAATCGATCAGGCTTTAGAAATTTGTTAATTCATTGGGAAGCTGATTTCAGACATTTTGTCTGGTAATTAATTCATTAGGTGCACGCTCCTGACCTTTTCCTACAACAATTTTTCTTATTTAGAGAGAATTTAGGCTAAATAAATGTACACAAAATAGTATTATTCATATTGTTGCTGTAGTTTGTCAACGTTTGGGCCACATCTCGGCGTTGGCCAAAGGTCAGACTATGCAACGTGTAGCGATGTTTCCAGGCTCTTAATTAATTGAAATGTCAATACATTGTTTGAGCCCAGGCTAAAATTTTAATGAAACGGACGACAGGGCACCCGAGGGATGCGAGAGTCCCAATAATGAAGAGCTATTATTAGACCCAAAAAGCAAAATCATCTATCATGGCGTGTGTGTGTGTGTATGTGTGCGAGAGAGTCAGACAGAAAGATAGAGATAGATAGATAGAGAGAGAGAGAGAGAGAGAGAGAGAGAGTGTGCTATATTTAGAGACAGCCCAAACGAATCTCAACCTTAACTCAAAATTAGCTCGCATGAAAATTGAGCCGCCCCGGCGCATCCACAAAATACACTGACAGAATTTATGACCCATCGACACGGGTAACAAATTGCCAGCCTGCTACTTTACCTAGTTGACGTCTGTCCAGTTGGGTCAATAAACTAAACTAGCCCCCGAAGGCTGGCCGATAAAAATTATACACATTTTTCCATGGAGCCATGGAGCAAAGTAGTCGCGTGATAAGCGCGATAAGCAGTCGCTTGCATGTTAGTCCAGCGAGTCCTGTATACACAAACAGGATCTGGTCACGCTTCTAACCCCAAAAATGGACACAGTGCGTGCCAGAAGTGTATATACATACATATACACACGCACACACACACACACACACACACACACATGGAGCCTCGACACATCTACTATATCAGAAATTCCTAACGTTCTGCTGCTGCCATTTAATGGCTGTCAAGATAAGCTGCCAGCGTACCGGACTTGGAGGCCAAATAAATAATTGCCTTAAATTGTGTGACAATGCTTTAGTGTTGGCTAATGCCAACCTTTATTGGCCAACTGTACGAGAAAAGTGCATTTGTTGTACATCGCAATAACACATCTAGCTGTAATAGCTTCACATGTTGTAATTGCATAAAAGGTGTGTTTTTATAATCTATATAAACTTTTTCTTTACATTTATGCATTTATATTACTAGTGCTTGTCATTCCATTAGCCACATTCCTTAGGTTTGACATAAAATAAATTTCAAACATTTTATTTATGGGCATGGGAATGGCAAATAACAAACAATAGTTTGAATATAAATTATAGTTAAAAATGTTTTGACAATTTTTTATTATATTTGTAGCGTTGCAAAAATGTTCATAATGAAAACAATATTTTTTTTTGTATAAAAAATTAGCTTTAATTGGAATCTATTCTTCTTCTTTTAAGCTAATTGTAGTAAAACATTTAAATAATTCAATTGATATATTTAAAAAAATTATAATTTATATTAGTTTATTCATTAAATTCATTCTTAAATTTTATTATTAAATTTTTTAAAAATATATTAAACTTTTTCTAAAAAATATATTATTATTTCATTTAATTTTGGTCATATTTATTTTTATTTCTTATCGCTTAACCCATACTTTTTACACACAATTTGCGTAAAGTTTTTTCAATAAATTCCTTCAACTCATAGCAACTTATCAATATGAGTAAGCATGTGTATGTTAAAAACCCTAGTGTATTTAAGTTACTGGCGTATTGATATAACATGCATTTTCCCGGAAAATCCGGTATTGAACTGCCGTAAGCTTTTTTATGGCAAGCCAAATTCAGATGAACAAAAATATTTACCAAAGAAAAATATTTTTATTGAAAAAAAGCTGACGAAACTTGATATCGATTCGCTTTAAATTGGCTTGTACACTGCCCGCCATAAGTACGTGTACACACAAACAGTTGTATTGTGCGAACTTTTAAGTAATGCGCGTTTGTCTTTCATTGTTAAACCCGTTTTTTTTTTTAAATTTTATATATCGTTTGCTGTTGATTTAACTTGATATTGACTTGCAAATTTGGCCAGGTGGCCTGGTCTCCATTCCATTTGTGTAATTAATAATCCGCAGGCGATGGGGACGAAAAAGTTATTCTGGCGTTTGGCCTGTTTCCCCAGGCAAGGCGTCCACATTCATTGTTTTTGCCTTGTCAACTTGTGCGACCCGCTTAAATGATTAATGAAGCTAAAAATGTCAACATTTTCTTTATATATTTTTTGCTTGCTCTGAAGTGAGGTTTGCCTTTGAGTTAACCTACCTGGCAGTCAGGCAGTCGGCAGTCCGTCAGTCATTTAGTCATTTGGTGCAGCTGTCCGTCAATTATTCATTAATCAAGACTAAACACATTAAAGTTAATATTAATTTCCTATGGCAATTAATTAGCGCAAGTGTTTCGCTCAACCTTCGGCGGAAGTTGCAACAAATTTCAATTTGCAGCTGTGTTCAAAAGTTGGCCCGTAAACAAAGTGGTAAAATGCATCGGGTAACGGTACACGTTGCCACAATGAAGCAAAGCGATTCCAATAAGCAGCTGCCACAGGGCCATAAAACAAACGCGCGTCGCACACGAATGCCACAGGAGGCAAAAAGCCAGAGACAGGAGTGGGAGCAGGACCAGAAGGCGCTCAATTTGACCAACGCGGCGTTGAGTGCAACTTGCAATAGTGTCAATTGACAATGAAAACTGAAATGCGATGCGAAGACCCTAGCAGACAGCCGTGGTGCAGGACAAGTCAGTCAGTCAGTCAGTCAGCCAGTCAGCCAGTCAGTCAACCGAGTCAAGCGAGTCAGCGATTTTGCTCGATTCTGGCCATAAAGTCCTGTCCATTGGGTTGGCTGGCGGGCTGTTGAGTTGGCTCAACGTTAACGATTTGCCCATTTGCTTGAGCACTTGGCTGTGCCACCTTTTATTTTGTATTCTGGGTCAGAGAGGGGGCCGTATGAGCAATGTTAGCCATTTGGCTAGCTGTTCAACTTTGTTGAGCAACTCGGGCTCTGCCGCATTTTCGGCCATGCCGCAGCTCCCGACGGAGCGTTCAATCTTCAAGCTTTAGCTAGCTGCCAGCGCAACTTAATTGAAATGCTGCATTTGTTTTGGACAACTTTTCCTGCCCAACAACAACAACATCTACAGCAGCGCTGAGTCGCTGAAGTTGGCTTTAACTGTACTTAAACTTGTTTTATATAATTCCCAGCACCCATTGAGCTGATTGCTAAGAGCAGAAACGTGCACTCAATTAATAAAACAAAGATATTTTATTCACTTGGAAATTAATAATCAATTTATGCACAAATAAATTATCTCAGAAATATCTAATAAAAGAGTAAAATATTGATAATCCATTTGCAATTATTTATTGCAAATTGACTAAATAATTTGTATGTTGCATAAGGTTTATGAAAAATTATAAATAATAAAGTGAGTATATTGGTTTTGTTAGCCTAAGAGCTAAAAGAACTTAAGTAGAAATGAGATTAAATAAACTCTTCTTAAGAAGACTATAACATATTTGGCCATCTCAGTTGCATGTGAACGAGTATTATACAGTCGAATGCATACAACTTGCTTCTAAATGTATTTTTAGTTTCATCATCATCATTATTATGCCGAAAATAATTCAATTTAAATTATTGCCTAAGTGTTTTGCATGACATTGGTGAAAACTATTTAATAGAACAAAAATAAAATTAATTATATATATACATTATAATAATTGTTGGGGAATCGCATATCAAATGCAATTAAATTTGTTAAATGAGCATGCCATCTCTCTCTAACTCTCGCTGTTTTTCTTCTTCACTTTCATTCGTTTCTCGCTTTAGCTGTGCTTTAAATTTGATACAACATAAACAACACGGCGTCAACTGTAGTCAAAGTTTGCTCACGTTCCATGTCCACATGCAGCTGAATGCCCCCATCCCATTCCCATTCCCATTCCACCTACCACTGCTCCACACCCAATCATACCCCGTGGTAGTAGTTCTATTCGAGTTTTGGCTTTGTTCGCTTGCCCGTAACCAGAAAATGACAAAAGCCATGTCAACAGCATCTGCAAGGGTTCGACTCGAGTCGTGTCGACTCGTATGGAGTGTGGGCATCCAAGGAGGCTAAGACAATGCCCTGCCTGTTACCACAACTGGTTTAGAACCATGTGTGTGTGAGTGTGTGCGTGTGTGTGTGTGGTGTGTCAGTCTGTCCGCATCCGTGTCGCTTTTGACCAAAGTCTTGGCTTAAACTTCTCTCAGCAGGACACTGGACAATTTCTGGTTACGTTTCAAGCAGCAAACAATGGACCGATAATTTATTCATATTTGGCAACAAAAGTGCCACACTCATCTATGTGCTTGTGTGTGTGTGTATGTGAGTGTGTGCTTGTCTGAATTTTTAAATAACTATAAATTTCTAAATTTACACAAGAGACCCCACACAAAGAGAACTAAAAACTGAAGACACATTGCACTTGCGATAAGCCACAAAAATCTGCTCGTGCCAAACAATGGAAAATTTTAATGAATATTTTTTTTTGGGGTCGTAGCTTTTGTGTCCACAGAGTGTTGTTAATTGCCACATAAATTTGCTGGACACACCAATACACACACACACAAATGACTAGTATAAAAGTGTGCATATATATATATATATTATATATTTTTATATAAAGTCCTCTTCACACAATTTGCTTAATATTTATGTATATTTATTTGCATAATGAATGTAATCAAAAAAGTTGTTGTTGTTGCTGTCGTAGCAAGTATTAAAGGTCAGCTCTAATGTGCATTCATTTTTAACAGCACTCGAGCTATATACTCGCGTTGACCGAGCTACTTTATTTAATAGAGCTTAAACATATAGACGCATATTTTCCATTGAAATTAGACTCATTTGCATGCTAAAAACTTTGGCATTTATGAAAGTTTAAATTTAAAATAATGAGATCATAAAAGAAATGCTTACGACATAGCTGTGGCATGTTCTTTGAACATAATTATAATAAAATTTAATTTTGTTTAATGAAAATGAAGCAGACTCTGCGATACATACTATATAAATGGGAATATAAAAAAATATGTACTTAGGTGAATGTTAAAGAATTTCAGATAAAAAAGTATAGATAATAAAAAAAAGGTCAGAAAAAATAATAAAAAATTATAATAATAATTTAATTGATTATATTAATTAGTAATAATATTTTTAGTACTAAAATATTTAAAAAAAAGTCATTGACTTAATTTTAAGTTAAAATTAAATAATATATATTATACATCATATATTTTTTTCCATAAATACTTTATATATATATATATATATATATATATATATATATATATATATATATATATATATATATAATATTTTTTTTTACATAATAAATTTATAGTAACTATAATAATAATATAATATTATTATATAGTAAGCCTCCTGATGAGATTATTCATTTATTATAAAAAAAAAATATATATATATAATATATAATGTATTTATGTACATAAATATATATATAAATTTATATGCATATTAGCAACAAACTACTTACAATTCTGTAGTAACAGCACACTTTTCAATATATATATTTAAATATCAGCATTCCACTTGAATACATCTCGTATCAACTGTGACATCCTGTCTGTGTTTGCTGACAACTCAAAAGAAAATAGCCCCAAAAATTGTAACTTTCGAGACTGTGCATCGTCTATTAAATATTATATATTTTTATATATATATAGAAAACAAAAACGAAGAGTTTTAAGTGCTCATAAGTTTCTTAAGTCTATAGAAATAATAATAATTTGCATTTAATTGTTCATCATTCATTATTCCATAATGAATTTCATTCATCTATTGAAATTGTGCATGTGTCTAAAACCAAATTCATTTACGAATTGCACATGCCCAATGCAGCCAATTAATTAGTATACGATGTATCTTATAGATAAATATCATTACATCGAGTGTGTTTGCTTGGATTAACGTGGGGATGTGGCGTGGCGTGAATTAAATTGCATAACGCATACGCCGCGTATACCGCACACTAAAATGCCGATAGTGTTGCCATTGATTGTTGTTGTTGTTGTTGTTGTTGCTGCTGTTGTCGTCGACTGTGTGGCTTGGGTTTTGGCATTAGTGCCAAGAAATTCTGTGGAGGGACGTGCCAACTAATTGCGGCTGCATAACTTGTTGCGCTTCACCTAACTGAACCGCCAGCGCCTCGCCGATGCGACTCAGCAATGCCAACAAACAAACACATGTGTGTACCATGTGTGTGTATGCACGTGTATGTGTATGTTTGCCGCAGACAGATTGTGGGACAGCGGCTGTCGCCTGTCTAAGAACTACGGCCAACAACAACAACAGCAACTAAAACACAAGGCCAGCGGGCGAATTGCATTAGCTGTAGCGCACTAATACGTATGTGTGTGTGTGTGTGTGTGTGTGCGCTTCTGCCACGCCCACGCTAAAAGCCGAAGGCCATATCGCTTGTTGTCTGTTTGCCATAAACAAAGTCAAAGTGTCTTTGGCAAGCAGCTTGACAGGCATTTTTGTTTGATTTGCCAGCGCCAGCAAACGCTCGTTGAACAGTCGTAGCTAATTAAATGAATTGTGCGCGCCTGGAAGCCACGACAACCGCATACCCTTTCTCAAATTAATTGCTTACTCTGCCTGCCCTGCAGCTTGGGCCATTTGGCAGCTTTAAATGCAATTTAGCTGGCCGGCAGTCGTCAGCTTGAACGCGGCAAAGTGAGCTGCCAGTCAGCCAAGTGAATAATTAAAATGAGAAAAATATCATTCTGGAACTCGCAATCTTACTGACTGTCAAACACCCTAGCGAAGCGCAAGATTACAATATAAAAAATAAAATAAAAAATAAAGAAAAAGATTAAGGCATTACATCGAATCCGACTAAATCTTTAGATGGTAGATATATATTTATATATTTAAAAAACTATATCAAAGATAATGCTTGTATTGCTTTCAGGATAGACATTTTTCCATTCTCTTCCGTTTAAACTAATTGCCGTTATGCAAAATTTTATGTTGTTATGCTTGATTATGAAACATAAATATAATAAAAATGAGCTTTGTACTTCATGAGCATGTCACAAACATGAAGCTTAAGTGTTTGGAATGTTGTCCAGCAACAGCAACAGCAACAGCAACAACAACAACAACAACAACTGCATGTTGCATAAGGCAGTGCACCGCAAACAGAGAGAAGAAGCAGCTCAAAGCCCGACCAGCTTATGGCCGCTGACTGGCTAAGAGCTTAATAAAATTATGTGACGATGATTGCTGCTGGAGCATGCCAAAGGGTGAAAGGTTGCAAAAAGTTATGGGGGGTGGGGGGAGAGAGAGGTTGAAAAAGGAGATGAACTCCAATGGCTTGTCCGGTTGCGGATGTGGATCGTTGCCCGCCTGCAAAATGGCCGCCACGCCAGCTGCTTCCGCCGTAGCAGCTGCAGCTGCAGCTGCTGCCACTTGAAAAAACGCATTAAGGCTGCAGTTTTGTGTGCCATTTGTATGTGTTTTTTATATATATATATAAATATATATATGCACTTATACACACATAAACTTATGGCCATACATATGCACTTGTATAGCTGCCCTATATGCATGCCAGAGTGGTTTGTTGATTGCATGTTAAAAGGCAGCCGCTGCCTTTGCTGCTGCTGCTGCTGCTGCTGCCAGCTGCCTTCTGCCAGCTTCGGCTGCATCGTCTGCCATGAAATTTAATTAAAAACTTGTGTGCCATGAAATTACATTTCGACGTGCGTACAACTCTCTCTCTCTCTCTGTGCGTGTGTGCGTCTGCGTGTGGGTGTGCTTGAGTGTGCCAGCAACAGCAGCATCAGGAGCACGTGCAGCGCCCAAAGGTAGGCAACGCAAAAAGGAAACTGCTTGATTTTTTATATTAAAAGAAAATGGGAGTCAGAAGAGGTAGAAACAAAATAGGGAACTCGCCCAAGTACGGCCAGCAGCCAACAGGATATGGAAATGGCCGCCTTCCTGTGCACATCATTGCAATTGGCGTTGGCGCACATTGCAGCTATCACAATCCACTCGAAGCTCCACACGGGCTGGCCACAGGAAATGGTCACGCCATCGAGCAGCCTGGCTTTTAAAATTTTAAGTTTAATAATGAAAATATCGACAGATATATAGAAGTATTTTTGGTTTCTATAAGGATAGAGTTGAATTTCAAACCAATTGATTCAGCGGACTTTACCATATAACTAAAAGACAATTGCACGTAATTTCACAACTTTAAGGATCGATCTGTACTTTTGAATATACTTTATAAACGTATAAATAGAAATCAGAGATTGCCATGAGCTGAACTCACATCTACTCGGCCACGCTTAACCTATCTACCAACAGTGGGACCTCACTGCTTGAGCGCTAAGTTGCAAATCTAATCTAAAACAGCAGCTGACAATTGAAACACAATTCAATCGCAATTGAGATTCTTGGAATAGATTCTTGTATGTATGTGTGTATGAAGCTGCTTGCCACGTGATTTGGACAATTGATCAAACGTTTTGTTTAACAACTTCTATGCAGCTTAATGGATTTCAATGAAATTTTCAACATATGACTTACAGACTTTATGGAATGTTTATCAGTTTTGGACAATTGCAAACTAATTCAGCTATATATGCCATCTATTTCTAATCTAAAATTAATTTGCTTGTCAGCATGTCGTCCTGATGAGTTTGCTAGTGCTCCTTCAGCCTATTGCATAAATTTGAACAAAAGGATTATAAGGCGATTGCCCACATTCAAAAATTCATAAAATCTGATGATACTAATAGATAGTAGAAAAAGCATAAATAAAACTGATAAGATTTTGCAACAGAATTATCATAGCCTAGTATAAATTTATCATGAGCTATGAAGGTTCGTTCAGGCTCTAAACTATTTGCGCCAACAACAGAAAATATTCATCAAAACAAATTTTGTATTTAATAAAACATTCACCAGTTTGCTCGTAGCTGGCAGCAGTGAGTCATAAATTCCGCTCGATGCAAATGGAGCTAAAATATTTATGTGGAGTCAGCACTAATCCAATAGCTGGACGCCAATTATGCTAAGCTTGACGTTCTCGCCTCATAACCCTTTTATGAATGCGCATTATGAATGCAAATCCCCCTTGGGGAAGGGCATGCAATCAAATTGCAGCACCTCGCTTCTTTTCGTGCTGTCCTGCTGTTGTTGTTGTTGTTGTTGTTGTCATTTGTTATTCAAAAATCATGCTGGACTGTGAACGCCGGCCGAACGCTGGACGCAGTTAGAGAATTTCAATTAAGCGTTGCACATACGCCGTGTGACACAAAGACAGCAACAGCTGCCTGCTAGTGAAATCCGCTTAAAACTTATTCAATTAAACTTCCAGGCGAAGCAAACACCAACAGACGACAAATTCGAGTCGTAAAAATGCAAACCAAATGACATTCAGCCATTGCTATAAAGCGAGCAGCTTCCTTTCTTATACTATGATAAGGAGTAAGAGCTGGAAAAGTGGTCGAACTTTAAATGCCCTTTCTGAGTGGTTTGCTAGCAAATATAACAACAATATAATAATAACTGAAGTATTTATGTTTTCGAACTAAAACTATGTTGAATTCCTGGCTTTTTTATAAAGAAAAGTTTTAGATTAAAGTAAAGTGAAATAAGAATATTCTATTATAGAGACCTTAAAACAGGTTTCTTTTACAAAAATTCGAATATATGGAAAGCTTAAGAAAAGTTTCAATTTGATAATAATAGGCATAGATAACAACATAAAATAGTCGCCGACTTCAGCGTTTTTAAGTACTCTATGAAAGCGAAATATTGATTTAGTTGTATCAAACTTTAGTGATATTGACGCAGTAACAGTCGGGGGCTGCTCATAGCGCTATCATAGTCTGGAAGACACATAAAAATAAATATATACTATTTATTTTATTTTATGACTGCAGTGGTGCAACACATACTGCGTGACTAAATTATGATACCCGTACGCAAAGCGTATATAAAAATATGCACATAAAGCGTGTATAATAAATTCCAAGCATGGTTAGTGTGTGTGTGTATGAGTGTGTGTGTATGAGTGTGTGTGTGTGTGTGTGTGTGTGTGTGGGCAGTGTATGCAGTACAATAAACTCTGTGAAATGGTAAAATAAAAATGCGGTTCATAAAAATAAGCTGTCAGCTGTCTGCTGGGTGAATGGCCAGGTGTGCATATAGATTCTATTTACAGGGTATATGGAGTATGCGAGTGTTGATGTATTGGTGAGAAAGAGAGACATTAAGGTAGGCCCCTATTTACAGGGTATATGGGGTATGCGTACACACGCTAAATAGTTTAATTGACTCTGTTAATTCATTGATAAGATACAAAATGAAACAGTATATGAAACAGATAAGAGACATGAGACTGCTTATAACTAATTGGGTTATTCAAATATATTGATTTATTTAACAGAATTGTCTACATTGGCTGAGTTGAACTTCATTTTAGTAAACTCCAATAAATCCCACAATAATTGTCGAATACGATTGGATTTTAAGTGACTCTCTTTCGATTGATTGCCGCAGCAGATGGTGCTGCTATCAGAAAAGAAAGCAATCTAATTTATCTCTGAACATTATTTGGTATCTTTATAATGTTGTTCAAGTAATGAAATCTAATGAAATTCAAATTTCTTGTGCCATACATTCACTTTGGCATAGCTACAACAACAGATGGCATCGTTTAAAATATGCGAGTTCGCTCACTAGCGCCTAGAGTCCGGGCAGAAAGGGTATTTATGTAGTACATTATTTTTAACGACTTTCGAGCTATTGTTGTTGGCAGTGCTCCTGCTCCCTCTGCTGCTCCTGCGGCTGCTGCTGCTGCTGCTGTTTCTGTTGCTGCTGATAATAATCTGCAAATCAGCTTAAAAGGTACGGTGAAAATATCACAGTTCCACAAACAACTTGAACCGTACAACTTTACAAATCAAAAACTTTTTGAATGCAGACCAGTTGCCCAATCCAGCGAGCCTCTCCCATTCAATCCCCGCGCCACTTGAGCGTTTGTTGTTGTTATTGTTGTTGTTAGTGTTTTTTTTTTTTGAGCTGCTTTTATTTAACATTCATTTTAGCATTTTGTTTGCTATAGTCCGTGGCTTTCGCTTGACTATTTATATATATATAGAGTATAAGTATATGTATGTATACAAATATGTGTTGTTCTCGCTGTCCGCAGACGCCACAACAAAGCACATTTTCTGTTTTTTTTTTTTTTTTGGCAGCATGTGTTTGGGTGTGGGTGTGTGTGTATTGTGGGTGTGTGTATTGTGGGTTGGTGCTAGAATGCCGGAAACGTGACTTATTTGATATTTATGTACTTTTTAGCCAGCGACAAAACTAAAATCCTCGCATTTTGTTTATGCAATAAAAAGCAAAGCGTCGCCCAGACTCGCCCCGCCTCGTTCCAAAGCCACAAATTTATAGAATACAAAACAACTAGTGAAGAGTATGGGAAAAAGAAACCCCAACACACACACATACATACACACAGTCATGTGGCAGGCATTTTATGTTTTTTAATTTCTAGCTGGCGCTTAATTAGAAAGAATTTTTTGTTGTTCCTTTTTGTCCAAGTACGTGCTGAGGCCTGTACCACATGGCGTATGTGCAATATGCAAATGTGACTGCATTTTACATTCAGAAATTGAAATCAACGAGCTTACAACTTGATAGGTTTTTATGCCCCGCTTTACTTGCCACGCCCCTACCCGCTCTCCCTCCCAGCCCATTCGTTACGTTTCGTTGCGCTTGTCGTTTCGTTTTTTTTCCAGCACATTTGCCACATACACACACACACACACACACACACACACATACACACATGCACACACATGCACATGCACATGCAGTTGTTGTGCTTGCTGTTTGACATGCATCGATTACATAAATGGAATGCAGCGAGAGGAGAACGGCTGCGGGGTAGTTGTATAGTACGACATAAGTCACGAAGCTCTTGCTAATGATGAGGACCATCATGATTTTTCAATTAACCAAATGCGCAGAAGGTTGTCACAGTGCAGCAGCTTGTCATTCCTGCTCATTCTGTGTGGCGCAACAATGAGAGATGGCGCATATGTGACAATCACAGCAATGACACATTACTAATCAGTAAAGGAGAGAGAGAGATGCAGAGAGAAAGAGAGAGGGCGAGATGGAAAGAGAAAAGGACCTAACAAGGATTGACAACAGCAATCAGAAGAACTGCATAAAGCGTTGCAGCAAAAGTACACAAATTATTACGGGAGATAATACGAAATGAGTCAAAGAGCAAGCAGAAAACTAAAGGAAAATAGTGTTGCAAACTTCAACTCAAACTTAGTCTTTGAGTAATACAATGAGGCAATACGAACTCCAAATGGGAATGTTTGCTTTAGTTGTTCGGAAAAGTATTCATACTTTGGTGTTACATTAAAAGAGACATTAAAAGGCATTCAATATAAAAACTGAAAGCATTTATTATCTAAATTTGAGTGCGATTGAAAGCATACTTTGGCATATATCAACATCGTTAAGCTTGAGGTTGAGACATGGTAAAGCTTCAAAATGAAAACTATCGAGAAGACTTTGTAATTGAAATCACTAAGTTAAATAAGTTAGTTAGAAGTTTTCTTAGTATATATAAATGTTTAGAGAACTGTTTAAGAAGAGCAAAACGCAGCCATAACCATGCAAAATCATCCCATTAAGATCTTTTCAGAGACGGATCAAACCGCTATTCATCGAATCGAGCTGAATGCCAAGCGTGAACTGCTTCTGCGCAGCACATGGGAAAAGGAAATGGAAGCCAAGATGAATCACAAATTCCAATCAGCTGCTGTCCCGTTAAGATGAAAATGCGGTAGAGTCATTTAGCAAAAGGCCCATAATCTTAACATCCTGGGATCATTGGCTACGTCTTGACGAGCATGACGAGGAGTGAAGAGGCAGCGCACAGCAAAGCGAAGCCAACAAAGTGTGTCTAAATTGCTGACCAGCAACAATAACAGTTAGCAGCATATAGAGCAATATTATAATGCTGAAAGGGGGGAAAATGCCCAACTAAGCGTCTAATGCAAACAAAGTGCCAACATTTGACTCTTGATGAATGTGCAGCCAATAAATCCATTTATGCTAAGCACTTGCTTATTATTATAATCCGCTATGCTGCACACACAATACACACACACTACACACACGTATACACACACACTACACACACATACAGTCAACACATCAACATTTAACCCTAATTTGCATTTATGTGCACATGAAAGCTGTTTGGTTTATGATGGAGCCCCGAACCCGCACCGAAGCCTAGCCTCGGCGATTACCTGGTGAGCGCTTTTGTGTCTTTAGCTCTGCATGAAAGCAATAAAAGCAATTCGCAAAAAAAACCTAGTTACACACACACACAAGCACGAGCAAACATTAATGTATAGGCGGCACTAATACACACAGCTACTTATAAACTCACCTTAATTAAACGTGATTAAGTAGATTTCCTCGTTTTTCTGCTCAACGAACTGTTTAGTTGTCGATGTGTTTGTTGTTTTATTTTTTTGTTTTTCGTTTTTGTCTGTGTGTGCTTGTGTGTATGTGTGTGTGTGTGGCCTGTGCTTATTAGTATACATATATATATATATATTATGCACTAATTCGACAGCAGGCATAACACATTCGATCAACTAGTTGGCAACACATCAAATAACTATTAAGTCAAGTTTTTGATATATAGGATTTACGTGAAAAGTTGATAGAACACCGATCTAATAGCTCAGATAATGTGAATATAGAGACAGGTGGGAAAAAATGTTTATTTACGTGTTTACTTAGTTTAAGATTTGTTAAACTGAGAAAACTGCGATTTGTGGTTGAGCTCTTAGGCTAGTACTCGACTGTTTGTATGACTAATTAATAAGAGAAATAGAATATCGTAGTCAAATTATATATTATTATATGATATATTATTATTATACTATGTATTACTGACATTACTAATTTATCATGGCCATTATCATTAGCATTGTTATTATCATTGTCATTATCATTATTTTATTTATTAGTGTTGGTATTTGTATTATTTTAATTATTATAATCATTACTGTATGTTTGTTTTCATCGCCATTATAATTGTTATTATCACTATTGCTGTCATTGCCATTGTCATTGTCATTGTCATTGTCATTGTCATTGTCATTGTCATTGTCATTGTCATTGTCATTGTCATTGTCATTGTCATTGTCATTGTCATTGTCATTGTCATTGTCATTGTCATTGTCATTGTCATTGTCATTGTCATTGTCATTGTCATTGTCATTGTCATTGTCATTGTCATTGTCATTGTCATTGTCATTGTCATTGTCATTGTCATTGTCATTGTCATTGTCATTGTCATTGTCATTGTCATTGTCATTGTCATTGTCATTGTCATTGTCATTGTCATTGTCATTGTCATTGTCATTGTCATTGTCATTGTCATTGTCATTGTCATTGTCATTGTCATTGTCATTGTCATTGTCATTGTCATTGTCATTGTCATTGTCATTGTCATTGTCATTGTCATTGTCATTGTCATTGTCATTGTCATTGTCATTGTCATTGTCATTGTCATTGTCATTGTCATTGTCATTGTCATTGTCATTGTCATTGTCATTGTCATTGTCATTGTCATTGTCATTGTCATTGTCATTGTCATTGTCATTGTCATTGTCATTGTCATTGTCATTGTCATTGTCATTGTCATTGTCACTGTCTTATTGTCATTGTCATTGTCATTGTCATTGTCATTGTCATTGTCATTGTCATTGTCATTGTCATTGTCATTGTCATTGTCATTGTCATTGTCATTGTCATTGTCATTGTCATTGTCATTGTCATTGTCATTGTCATTGTCATTGTCATTGTCATTGTCATTGTCATTGTCATTGTCATTGTCATTGTCATTGTCATTGTCATTGTCATTGTTACTGTCATTATTATTTCAAAAACGTCATCATTTATTCGAGCTCGGTTCAGCAATGCATTAGTTAACAAATATTGCAATTTAGTATTCAACTTCATTATTGAAATACTTTTAATTTTAAATATGAGATTACAGTATTTGTTTTTTTAATATGATTAGACGAAACATGAGTAATATTAGTTCAAAGGCGTCTTAGTGTGTAATTCTATTCGTCATCTACGGCCAAGGCGTTTACTGGGGGTCTCTAGCTACTTATTGTTGGTGGCGCACGTTGTTGTAATTTAGTTTCATTTGTGCATGAAAATGAATTTGTATTATTGTTTGCATTAATTTGCCTTATTAATTACATTTATGTCCATTGCCGACTACGACGATTGTTTCTATTTCTATATAAATATATATATATACTTTTTTTGTGCTCTCTGGCTGTGGTACAGCTCTCCCTGGGGGTAATTTGAGCACTGGCTGTGCGGGCAATCAAATAAATAATGAGGCTGCTGCTGCCACAGTCGCTGCCTCCGTCGCCTACTTCAAGTTTGTTTAATATGCGAAAAACGTTGCAGAACTTTTGCAGCTACTTGTCGTCGGCGGCGACGCCACCAACATTATTATTGTTGTCTTTGTTGTTGTTGTTGTTGTTGTTGTTGTTGTTGTTGCTGTTGCTGTTGTGATTGTCTATGGCAACTTGCTTTTATTATTTGTTGCTGCTCGTCTGTATATTTCTATAATTGCCTTTTGCCTTTGTCTGCGCTCAGCGCCAAGCATCTGTATCTCTGTATCTATGTATCTCCATCTGCAGCTAGCTCAAGTATCTCAACATTTTTGTAAAATTGTTGATTGCTCTACCCAATTCACTTTACTGTTTGCTGCTGTTGCTGCTGTTGTTGTTGTCCTTTTTTTTGACATTTTCCACTGGGGAGCAAGTTCTTTTATTTATTTTGTATTTTCAGAATTTTCTTTCATTCTGCTAAATGCATTTGATGCCCTTTGACGATTTCGCGTGCATTTCGAATTTTATTCAATTTGCCACGTGGCGTATGAGCAAAGTAATGTAATTATGAGCTTATTCAATTTCGAATGAAAGCTGCTTGTATTACGACCTGTCACGGTTAGCTTTGAAGTGGTGTTTGTGATTTTTGATTCTTGATTGCGAATTTCAAGATGATGAATCGAACCTAATCAATGAGGATTCATCAAGGAAGGAAGGAAGCTTCGTTTTTAATTTACATATAAACTTAAAATAGTTTAAACTTGACTTTATTTTATAAGAAGATTGCAAGTGAAATGATTTTGAGCTTCAGCTTGATAACTCATATCGAGCGAAGTGTATTTTATTTATTTTTTCTATTTTTAAGCTTTTGCTAAATCAGCCTTGCAGCTAAAAGTTTTTATTTAATATAGCAAAGAAGTAAGCGCCGAATGATAGTCTAAATGCCGAATGATAGTCTTAAGTCTTTCAATAGCTTTAAGTGTAAGTTAAGTGAATTAGAATCGGTTCCCAGCGAGTTAAACTAAATAGAAAAGCTTATTCGATATATGATTGCGCTTTAAGTTAAGAAACAGACAACCTACTTAGGAGCTTAGAATGGAAAATCATTTTTCGAATATTCTTAAAATTCATTTCGAAAAGTCGCTCGCAAAGTGAGTTCCATAAAACATAGCCACAAAGTTATGTTTTTGGCCAGTCACTTAGGTTGAGCTGCTGCGAAACTCTCTAGCGGAACTGCACGGGAACGTGGGGGCAGTGAAGTGAAGTAAGAAAGATGAAATAAAAAAACTTAAATGTCAACTCGCAAAAGCTAAAACACTTCACAATCAACTTGTGCATAAAACTCGCAACGCTGGAAGAAAAAAAAAAAATCGTACACACAAAAGCCCGCGCACGTCAACCTCAAGCAGCGCACTAGGCCACGTTGATTTACACACACACACACATATATATATATATATATATATATATATATATATATATATATATATTTATATATAGAGAGAGTGAGAGAGAGAGAGAGTGAGTCACACACACGCTGAGCGCAATAACAACAACAATAAAAAAACAAAATGGAAGAAAGAACGAGAATAACAACAAGCAAACAACGAAAAAAGACTTCCGTGTTGATTGTTTTGTTTTGCTTGTGCGAACGGAGACGACGTCAACGTCAACGACAAGCGCCATAAAAAGCGACTACGTCTGCGAAAATCACTTTAAAAACAAGTGAAAGGCGAACAGAGTGTACGCCACACACACATACACACACACACAGAGCAACATGGAGCAGGCACTGGGCTCAAACCTGTCCATCAACAAAACTATTGCAACAATAAACAAGAACAATTTGACAATTGAAGTGCTGCCCCAAGACAGCAGCAAAAAAAGCAAAAACAACAACAACAAGAGAGAAGCAAAGAGCCAAGAACTCAGCCAGAACTACTGACAAGTAGCCTACAACGCGTAGGGAGGAGGGTTTGGGAGGCTGGTCTAGGCACTTGAGCACAGTTTCCGGTCATTTACACGTACACATGCCGCACATGGCATGCCAATCTCAGCCTGCGTGGTGTGTGTGAGTGAGTTTGAGTGTGTGTGTGTGTGTGTGTGTATTTTGCTGACACACTATCCTACATTTTTATTGGCTTTGCCCATCAAGCAGCCGCCCATTGCTCTAATTGTGGCACAGCTTCATGCTGTTATCGTTATCTCAATGGCCGCAAGGTCAGTTGTTCAAGAAAATTCAATTTCAATTCACGTAATTGTTTAGTTTTGTTTGCACATTGTATCAATTTTCGCCAAAAGGGAGCCAGCGCTCAACGCTCAGCGCTCAAAAATTGGCCAACACAATTAGCACACATACATAGACTCGCACACACTGGGACAATAAACAGCGACAGCGGCTAAGAAATTGCTGAGCCAGCGGCCGCATAAAAGTATGCTACGAAAAATTACAAAAGGCAACTGAACCAAAAACGTATCACAACTGGGATGCCAATTGCTCTGCACAGACTCCACGTGCAGACCAGCTGAGAGTGAATTATGTGAGGGAAAGAGAAAGTGTTGCGAAAGAGAGCGCATGCCGCTCTTTGCGCAACTGCCGCGTATTGTTCTTGTTGTTGCTGTTGCTCTCGCTGTCGCTGTTGCTGTTGCTGTCGCTGTCGCAGTCGCTGTCGCTGTCACTGTCTCCTGCAGGATCAGGGTGTGGTGAGTATACTGCTGGCACTTGGTTATGCTCTTACTGTAAAATTAATGTTGCACCCTACCTGCTGCTTGCGTCGCTGCCGGCGTCGCTGCTGTTATTGCTGCTGCTGCTGCTTCTGCTGCTGCTGCTGCTGCTGCTGCTGCGGCGGCTGCTGTTCCACCAATATTTCGGCCGCTGCGCTGCGCGTTATCCACCGATTTTTTTTTTTTGTATGCTTGCTTTCTTCTTAGCTGATATGTGACACGCAGCGCTCACACACACACATACACATATACACCAGACACACCGACACACAGGCACACACACACAGACACACACACACACGCACACACACAGTCACACGCGCACGAGACTTTTGGCGTATTGTTATTATTGTCACTGCTGCTGTTATTGCTGCTGTTTATATTTCACATGTTATCTATCACACACACTCTTGTTACATGTGCTCTGCTCTTCCTCTTGTTGATGTTCTTCTTCTTCCTCCTCAAAGTGTGCGCTCTGCAAGCGACTTGTATATTTATCTGCTTTTGACTATCTCGAAACGTTGCTTTTGCGCTTAGCCGCTGCACAAACCGTACACGTCAACTGTCTGTACCTGACTGACTGACTGAGCAAACCAAAGAGTCCGGCGCGTCCACAAATGCTGCTGCTGCCTCTGCTGCTGCTGCTGCTGCTACTGCTACTGCTACTGCGAGTGAGAGCGAGAGAGAGAGAGAGACATGTCGTGAGCAAAATCGATGTCAGCGCCGACTCCATCGGTATGTGGATGCTGCAAAGCGACAACAAGAGCAACGACAACCAGCGGCAACATCTTCGTCTGCTCTTCGTGTATTTTCTTTTTTGTTTAGTTTGGCACACGCCTCAGTCGCTGCTGGCGTCGCTGCTCGCTGTTTTGATTTATTTTTGTGGTAGGTTCTGCTGAGATTGCCAAAGAGCAAAAGCTAAGAGCGACCAAAAGCAGCATCATCAGCAGCCACAGCCTCGAAAATTTCGCATAACTACGGCTATTTTGAGAATTGCCTTTCATTTGCAATTCATAGCCAACGGCGCTGACCCAGAAACTCCCCAAGGAACACACCCATACATACACACACTTACACAGACAGACAGACAGACAGACAGACAGTGCCTGCTAACTCATGTTGACAACTATAAATAAAACAAGACCCAGTATAAAATTGATGTTACTTGTAGCATCTTCTTCCTCTTCGTATTATTATTGGGGCTTATTGAAATCAACAAATTTGAAATCAAATACTCTGCATATATAATTTTCAAGCATCAAACAGAAGACCCCTCCGTAAACAAATATCATAAAAATGTATAGGCACATATATTTCTATATGAACAAAATAAATAAACATTTATAAATATTTGGCCAGCTACAGTTGCAGAGCTTAACAAAAGGCCTCAGCTTCTCTGGGGCTGGGCTATTCGAATTGGGAGTTCTTTTTGTTTTTTCTTTTAAGCGGCGGCTGCTCTTTATGCAAACTGCGGCCCCCCTGCTATTGTTGTTGTTGTTGTTGTTGTTGTTGTTGCTGCTGCTGCCGTGTTTTCACTGTGTTTGTGTGCGTAAGCGGCTCATGAATATGTAAATTGTTATTATTGCATATTGTTCAGCGGCAGCAACAGCAGCGGCAGCAACAGCAGCAGCAGCAGCCGCAGCAAGAGCAGCAGGAGCTTTGCCAGCTCTGATCTGTGTGTGGCCTAAACAATGGCAGCGAAAACGGAAGCAGGTAAAGAATAAAAATAAAGAAAACTTCACTTAAATATCTGCCGTGGAAATGTACTCGAGCTTTTCTCTTATAATTACTTGAGCATAGCGGCGCGTAATAGGAATTTACCTCTATTTGAATTCATGTTTATTCAACGAATTCCTTTGGCTTATTTAAATAAATTTTGGGCTCATCAAAATTAATGTTAATTGCACGCCTTGCATTATAATTGAGCTGAGGCTGTGTTTCGAGCTCGTAGAATATCCTATTGGCTAACCCGAATTTTATTCCGTTGTCCTTTCAATCCCATTTCAGCTGCAGCTGTGGGCGAAAGAGCCAAGTGGAAACTATACCTTTTTCCTATTTACCTGAGGCTGTTATTGGAAAAGCGGTCCAATACCTTAGCAGGCAATTTTCTAGCCAATATCCTTAATCAAATTACAAAATAAAGTGGGTAGCAGCAGTGGCTGGTGGTCTTCCTGGAACGAAGAGACGGGATAAGTCTCGGAGCTGCCAATAGAAGGTCGGCATTTCATAAAAATTCAAAATACACTCCATAAATATTTATTAAAAATATTTATGTGGAAAAAATTGGAATTAAATTTCATTACTCAATGAAAAAAAATATTAAAAATATAAATTTATTTGATTACAAAAGATATGTGCGTATACCTAATATTATTGTCTTAGGACATAATTTTGATTATTTAATTTGTTGGTGCAAGTTCAAATTGTAATTTATTTGATATATATATAAATTATGAGAGGCAGATGCAGACTTGTTGAGATTTATGGGCTGAAACAACAGCGTCAAGTTAACTTACCTGGAATTATTGTCAATAGCAATGCCGAGGCAACAAAGTAATGGCCAAAACACACACACACACACACACACACACACACATGCCCATGCTGGTGTTTCGACGCCGTCTTGACAACCTGAAACATGCGCTAGAAGAAGACATTTGCCGCGTCGTCTCTGATTGGCAGCTCTCCGAGTAAGTCAAAGTTGATGCTGAAGAAGAAGGCAAAAATCATCATTGACTTTTCTCTGTGTGTGTGTGTGCTTGCGCCACACGCTGTCGTCATCGCCATCATCGTCATCTATAATAACATCAAACAGCGCTGTCCAGAGCAGCATAGCCCAGCCAAGCTGAAAACCCAGTGCCCATGTCTATCCGGCTCTAGTACCCAGTCCCAATCCCATTCCCATTTCCACGCAACTCCCCGCTTGTTATCACGCGCAATAAAAACCAAGTTGGATTTTTTCTCTACTTGATTTTTTTTTCGTATTTTTTCTTTTTTTTTATTTATTTTTTTTATTTGCTTCTGCATACTCTGCTAAAGGATACTCTGAATCTCACTTGAAGATGGCAATGTGTCAATGGGAGTGGCTATGAATGAAAGTAGCTCGAAGCTTCTTGACTTCATTTAGTTTTTTTTTGTTTTTTTTTGTAGTTTGTTTGAAATTGCAACATCACGAGCTTTGTAAATCATATACTGAATAATATGTATATAATAAAAGAGCTGCCTGTCCCGACTTAGCGCTGGTATTTATCAACCTCATTTTTCCGTGGAGGATTAATAAAAAATACAATATGAAAAAAGTTTGGATATTATTTTAAATAAATTATTTTTCTATTTTTTTAAATTGATTTATTTTTTATTATTTTTTATTATTATATATAATTTATACTGTTTTTAAAAATATCACCTCTATAAAATATAAGCCATTAAATTTTTTCGTGGCATCATTTGCATCCCATCATTTATTTAACCCACAACAGTGAAATCACTCTCACAATTATTCATCACATTTACATTACTCTTACATCTTTGTAACATCTTACACAAAAAAAAGTCTATATATAAATTTTACTAACAGTTTTTAAAATACTCCACAGAATTAACATTATTAAAAAAAAAACAAAATTCATTAAAATATAGAAAAATAAAAATTAATAAAATAAAATAAAGAAATGAAAAATATAAAACTGTGCTGTCGCTCAGCTAGAAAATCAAAGTGAATAAAAACAATTGACAGTCATCATTAAAAAGTAAATCAATTTTAGTTAGTTGAAATATGAACAAAAGCTAATCGCAAATCAATGATATATATTTAAAGCGCCTCGGAACCGAAATGATATATATAATTTTTATGCAGGCGCAAATGTTATCTTTGTTTAATGGCAAATCATAAATTTTGCGACGTGCATTCGGTAAATGCTCAATCATTTTAATAGACCCACCGTCAAGGGCATATAATCTTCGTCAAAGATAAATATCCTTTTTCTCACTCGCTTTTCTTCTTCGTGTTTTCTTTTTTTTTTTTTGATGCTTACTTGATTTTTCCTTCCTTACGATTTTCAAACATTTACTTTCGCTTTTCGCAAACGAAAACATAGACAAACACACACACACACACACACATAGCTACGCACACACCAATGCACACGTATTCAAATTGTTAAGGTTTGGGTTTGTGTGGAGGTCGCTGGGTGTGCGAGGGCGGGGAGAGTGAGGGGCGAGGTAAGGTAGTTAGAACCCAAGGGCTGTCAGTTGGCGCATAAAAAACGCCGTGTACGCAGGCGAAAATTGTTGTTGTAGCGGGAGATTTGGGGGGAAGTGGTGTGGTGTGAGCGGTGTGTTTGGCTTTGTGTGGGGTGTGGCACGCCCAGCAACTGTGCTGCCGGCAGGCGACGTCGTCGCCTGAATGCGCGTTTAGTTTCAAGTGTTATTTTTGTGCTAGAAGCAGCCGCCAACGAGGACATCTCGTCGTCTCGTCTTCGTTTTTCTACGTCTTCGGCGTTGCCAACGTCGTCGTCGTCGTCGTCTGTTTTGGCTGAAGTGCGTAATTGATGTGAAAAGTGGCAACAAACTGTTTTTTATTTGCGCTTGCTTTCAATTTGTTTAAATTGCTGGGCGCTGTCGTCGTTGTTGGGCGTGCCAATGTGTACACACGTACAGCCACACTTGCACACACACACACACACACACACACGCACACAGCAATACACACATTCAAAAACGCTGATTGAAGTTTTATTGAATTTTAAATTGTACTGTCCGCGTCTGGTTCAGTTTCTGGTTCCGTTTGTCTAGCAATATCTGCTGCCCTCTCTCTCTCTCTCTCTCCCTCTCTCTGTATCACTAGCTCCCTCTTCAGCTCACTCTCCCTCTCTATCTCTCTCGCACTGTCTCGCTTTGACTAACATGTTTTTTGAGTGTTTTATTGTTGACACAAATAATGTCACTCAAATGTCGAAAAGAGGCCGCTGTTTTTTGCGGTTGCTGTGACGCTACCCTACCTACCCAGCATCTTCTGCTTCTGCTCGCACGCTGAGGTTTGACATACATTAAAGTAAGTTTGTCAGGTGCGTTAGGCAGCTTGTCTGCACAAAGTTGCTGCCACAAAATAGCCAAATAGCTATTGGTATTGCTGAAAAGATAAAAATAAATGTCACATTTCGCTCGCCGACGCTTGAGCGGAAGAAATTGAGATACTTTCTTAAGTACTTCTGACATTTACATCTGTAACTAATAGATTACATCAATTGACTTCAAATTTGTATTTCAGTTTGCCTGTGTGTGTGTGTGTGTGTGTGTGTGTGTGTGTGTTTGTGTGCTTGTGCCAACACGTTTCCAGCATTTAAAGCAATCAAATCGTGGAGTATTATAGAAATTGGTTGCACGTTTTAAGCTGTTGTTCGGTAGAAAGCGAAAAGTGATTCGATTCAACGGAAAAAAGGGTCTTTGAGGTTTTATTTTATAGAAGGTAGTTCGTTTTATAAGATATTTCTAGCAAAGCAGACAGCTAGTATTGATGTAACTAAATATCAATTGGTGTGATTACGAGGAACTTATTAGAGAGATGCTTTGGCATTAATAATTAACTATAATGACGAACTCAAAAGTTCTAAGGGTTAATGTTTTACCAACACCATTTACCATTCTTACCTACTACAAAAAGCATGATTATAAGTTTAAGGATATATTTATAGATTTATAAATATTGGATGTGCCCTTAAGCTCTGACCGGTCATCGGCCTATAAGCTGTCGCTGTCGCTATCGCTGTCCTTGTGCCTTGCGCCTTGCGCATTCAAATTAATGTAGCTAACCCAAGCAAATTTGTTTAACCTCACTAAGTACTATGGGGCCACATGGGCCATTAACACTTTAGAGGCGGCACCGTCAAGCCAGCCAAGCTTAAGACGAACTGGAACTGGCACTGACCCACAGAGACAATAAAGTTCAATATTAATGCACCCTTTGACACACACACACACACAGAGAGAGATGGCGAAAAAGCGAGCAGCAACAGTTCGAGCCCCCCAAATCGGGCGCCATAAATATAAGACAAACAGGCTACTTAAACGTACAGCAGCACAACAACAAAGAAAAGAAGAAAAAAAAGGAGGAGCAGAAATTTTAATGATCTGTCATAAAAGTGTGTAGCCGAAGACAACGAAAATCCCAGAGGCAGTTGCTGAAAATTGAGCGCGGGTTCGACTCAAACTCTGCCACACATAAAACTGAATTTATTAGCATTGCATACTTTTGAGGGCAATCAAGTAACCGAAGAAGATGCCCACCCACACACACACACACACACACACACACGCATACACACAAACACACTCTGCCGAAATGGTCAGAAGCATTGCTGAAAAAGAAACAGGGAGCGGGAGAGGGAGAGAGAGATGGAGGGACTGGCGTACAAATCCTTTTAAGCACTGTGGCGCCACCTAGCGAGCGCCGTTTATGTGTCGCAGCGGCAGCAATTAATTCCGAAATCACAATAGCCATAAAGATGATGATGCGACTACAATTTGAATGGTAGGCCACAGGGCAGCATACCCAACGAGTACCCCGCCACAGCCCCTTCTTCAACTAACCCCAGCTCCGCTTGGCAGACTACTGGATATGAGGGCGTGGTAGGGAGGGAGGGGATTGTCACTGTCAAAGACACGACCAAATTGACAACAATGGCGACAAGCGGCGGCCGTAATAAGTAGTGCTACTGCCGAACGCCCCTATTCTACACCCTCTGGCTTAGCCTCGGGGTTGCCGGCCATTAAATCAACGCAGGACATTGGCAGGACTCGGCCGCTGCCAATGCGGCACAATATATCAAACTTTATGTTGATTTGAGTGGCCCGCCAAAAACTTTGCGCCCCGCAGACTGTAACTGAAGCCGGGTCCGGGTCTGGGCACGGGTCCGGGTCGGGGTCTGGGGCCGGTCTAAGGTCCGCATATTTTTTTGTGTCATTGTCTCCTTTTATTGATTTATTTTGGCCGCCTCTTCTTTTGCAGTGCTGGTTTTTTGTATTTTTATTTTATCATTTGTGGATTTTATTTGTGTGCTTATTTTTGATTAGATTTATTTATTTTTATTTGTGCTGAGCCGTCGTTACGTTTCCGTTTGCGGCCGCCTTCGATGCCGATGAAATTTAATAATTCCACTTAATGCAATAATAATTTCGTCGCCTTTTGTTGTGGCCTGGCACAGGCCAGGCTCAGGCACAGGCAGAGGCACGGCCCCAGACAGATGACATCGTCCTGCTCTCCTGCTTACCAACCTCATTCTCCGCAACTGTCATCATGGTCGTCATCGTTTTGTGGTGTTCGCCGCATAATTTGTGCGAAATTTGTCAGATTGCTGGCACATCTCGAGGCGCTTAAGTCTGAGTAATAGTGCCCAGATGCTGGGCAAAAGGGGGGCTGTGGCATTTGTAATATGTTTTATTTGACTTGTAGCAGCTGCAGGCATTCTGCTGCTGCTTCCTCTTCTTCTTTTATCCAAGGGTAATAAACACAAAAACTTCAAGTAATTGACGCGCTTTACTCCAGGGATACAGTCAGCAGAGAGCAGCGTAGCGAGGGCCCATCGCTGATTACAATTGGATGCGTTGGTAATTACGGCTAAATGACTGCCGAATAGGTAAATAAATAGTATATTTAAGTGCGCGGTGTGAGTAATGGATCCAAGTTAAAGACACAATTGCCATCGACTTGAGTTTGAGTTGAGAAAAGTAACAAGCGGCGATTGACTTTTAAAAGTGATTTCATCGTGAGTCAGTCAACTATGAAAAATATTTATTGATCTGAGTCCCGAGCGTGCAAAGCATATAAACCATGAAATAGAGAAAGGCGTTAAAAAGCAATGGCAATTGCTCTATGCAAAAGCTGCAATCATAGAATTCCCAACTGGCTGCGGCTTGGCATGAATAGCAAGCTGAAGAAGATAGCGAAGTCTGCTGATGATAGATCTAACAATTATACTGACAATATATACATTTGATGGGTGTTAACCTAGTTGGACTCACTATGGATTGGCTTTTCATGTTATAATAATGTATCTCCCGTTTTATTCCTTGTTTTTTGCTTCAATCGAATTCTTCGTTTATTTTTTATTCTTTTAAAAGCGATGAATAAACGTTTTTGTTTTGCTTCCCAAGTATGTTTTTCCTTGAGTATTTCATATCCCAAAAGTATTTTTTTTCGCATCTCGGCATAAACCGCCCAAATGCTGTTGCTTTGGCCCGGCCACGCCCTCAATATTCTGCCGTAAAAACTCGCACGCACTTGATCTATATGGTTGAACGCCCCTCTTCAAGTCGCGTGCGTCGATTATTGTAATTGATTTGCACAATTGAATAGCGGGCGAGGACACGCATAAATCAAACACATACACGTGCACGCACGCACAGCACATGTGCATCGATTATTAAAGTCTGTCGTCATTTCTGCTGTGCATCAGATAGACAATAAGAGTGAAACAAAACATGTATATATATATATATATATATTATAGATATATTTGTGTGTAGAATGTTTTGTATGCTCCCCTCGCTCTCCGATGTGAGGGCTGTCACGCACTGAAGTTTTATTGTTTAGCAAATGCTCAAATCGAATGCCTGTCAGCCGATTACGGCCTACAATTTTCCCGTTTCTGCGATTCGCGCATCGTTGCCGATCAATTATGCAAATGGGCACGGCGACATATTCAATAATAAAGTGACGTCGTCGTCAGCAGCGACGTCGGCAGCGTCGCACGCATGCCGCAGCATTTATTAAAAACCTTCAAATATTGCGAATTGCGTATACGCAATGTGTGCCTGCCAGCCAAAAACAACAGCAGCCCAAATAACTGAAAATAAAAGACAACAAAAAGGGAGCCAAAACGTATGTGCACAAAGACACACACTTACATAGACACACACAATCACACACACGGCTATGCTCACATATGCGAACAGCTGTTTGAATGGCGAAATACGAGCTCAGTCCATATGAAGCTGTAAGTGTCGCTGTAACTGTGCCGAATTATGCCATCGAATATACAGACTTGTCGCCAAAACTCCAGCCAAATAAATAGAAGCAATTGAAATGTTGCGCATACGAAGTGTTGGCCAGATATTGGAAAGTATTTGAGAGAATAATTTTTCTAGTTGCTTAATTAGAAAATATACGAATCTCAAGATTTCTATATTAAATATTTAAAGCGTAGAAAAAATTAAAAAAAATAAATAAAATTATATAAACTATACTAAACTATAGAATAGTAGCACCCTAACTACAATAAAAGGTAAATTTTGCTTAAGAAATTAAGCTGAAAAGAAAAGAATTTAGAACGTAGAAAAATGTAAAAAAAAATACAAATAAAATTATATAAACTATACAAAACTATAGAGCATATTATATGACTGTATTTTAACTAGAAATATTTAAATTAACTACAATAAAAGCAAAATTGTGCTTGTGAAACTAAGCTTAAAAAATCTTCTTTTTTATATTTAATTTTTACATAAAATATAGTATAAATAATTTAATATTTATTAGAGCATATTATATGACTATATTTATTTGAGCATATTATATGGCTGATTTTTAACGCGAAATATTTAAATTAATTCCGTAAAGCGTTTTTAACAAAAATTTGTATATTGGCTTCCAGATATTTATTTATTTTTTTTTGTTTGACGGCAAATGTTGTAATCTAATTTGTTTGTATGTGCAGCTGGATTCCCCTTTAAAGACTTGTGTTTTGGTTTATATTTTGATGTATTACTGAAACCTAGTTATAATGGGAAATTCGAATCGCAACGGATTGCTTTCACATCTATACAAGCAATATAAAGGATGTTTGTAAATTCAGAGGAAATCCATTCTGCACTTTAAAGTCAGGTTGTCTAATTATAGAATCTGCACAAGTGTGCTGCCAGCGGTTTTGTGTTTCTTTTTTGGCTTCTCTTTAGAAATATGTTCAGCAAAAACATATGCAAATATTTTTGAATTGAGATGAATATATGGCAGCGGGGCAGGAAGTAGGAGCTGTGGGTGGGGCAACTTTAAAGCCTTCTTCAAGCATAAAATGTTTCTACTAATGACTGAAAGGCAACAGCGCGTGGCGCTCGCCCACACACAGACAGTGAGGCAGACAACCTTTTACTCAGAAGAGTGCCACACACACGCACACACACACGCGCACACACACACACACACATGTGTCTTACCACCGGCAATCAGTCAGCCTCAAATTGTTTCTAATTAAGACTCTGGGTCCTGCTTCTGTGGCTATGTTTGGGTGTCCTCTTCAAAACGGGCTCTCGCCTCCTGCGCAGTCAAGTGTTGTCTATGGCAATGCTCCGGACGCAGCTACACGGCCTGTTTACATGCACAGTTTGTTGCACACACACACACACACACACACACACACACACACACACTCACACAGAGATCGACCGACAGTGGTACATGCAGGACCTGTTTGTCCGTTACTCGAAGGAATTTAATTATAACTTCTGTAACTAATTTCCGTTTTTGGCAATTTCGTAGGCGGATGTATGCCCATATGTGTATGCATAAAGCATTGCAAGAGGCAGAGAGCCGGTGGCCCCATCACTGGGAATTGAGCTGCACAAATTAATACTTAATGCAACCAGACGCACAGTTTCAACTGCTGTTGCCAACTACTCATTGAATATCACGCATACGCAACGATGGACGCTGGCCAGAGACACAGAGAAAAACACACAAAGGCAGAGGTGGGTTGGGGTGGGGTGCAAAAAGTTTGAGCCTGCTGTGACAGCAATGAACACGTAGCTGGCATAAACATCATCATCAGCGGCATCAACATTATCATCAGCGTCATTTACGTGACTTGCTGTGTCCATTAGGCCGGCACAGGATGGCAAGATGGCAGGATGGCCAAACAACGTGACCCAAAGGATTACAGCGACCCGGGGAGTTATTAGACCTATCAGCGCCAAGGTACACCAACAGCATATATACGTATATAAAATATATATAATGAACAAAATTAATAAAAAAAAAAGAAGACAACAAACTTTTTTCTGCTCTCAGAACTTTGGCCTTGGCTTAACCCTCGCCACGCAGCTTACCCCACTTAGGCGTGCGGTGGCGGGGTGCTAATTTAAAGTTTGTTTTATTTTAAATAAAATATTAAACAAGAAGAGCAAAAAAAACCCCTTCGCAGCTTTCTAAGGGACACTCGAATTTGAGCGCTGCGCGAACAATTTTTATTTGCACTTTTGATAAATTAATTAAAAGCGAAAAAGGGCGGCAAATCTTTAAAATAATTAATTAAATAAACGGGGCGACATGGCAAACAAATAGCCCACAAAGCAAAAGTTGAAAATACCAAAAAAAAGACAAAAACACAAATAGCACTGGATGAAGGATGAAAACTGAATGCCAAATGATGAATGCGCCTCAAAGCGAACTCTGGGACTGAGTCTGAGTCAAAGCATAAAACGAACTGAAATTATGGCAACCAACTGACACAGAAATCCATTTTTCATTTTCAACCATAAGCATAGGCAGGCAGCCGTAGTTAGGCGTGGCAGGCGAGCCGAGCTAAGGTGGGTTGGGGCTTGGCTATGTGTGTGTGTGTGAGTGAGGAAGGAGGCTGGCCAAACAGGACCCAAGCCTTTGCCTACTTATTTATGAGCTTGTATGTTGGTAGTTGGTCAAACAAAAAACGACGCAACAACAACAGCAGCAACAACAACACCATCTACCAAAAAAAGGGTTAGAGATTACAAACGAAAAAATAAATAAAAAAAAGAAGAAGCAGCAAACATGCTACTGATTCTTGTTGTTGGCTATTGTAGATGCTGTCGCTGTCGCTGTTGTTGCTGCTGTTGTTGTTGTTATCGTTATGTTTCTTGCTGCTGCTGGCGTGTCTGAAATATAGAAAAAAGAACGCTGCATACATAATTCAAGGCATGTCCGACTCTAACATACTCTTACCGCGAGAAAGAAACATAGTTTAACCTTTAATGCCATCTTTTGTTTAGCAAAAGCAATTGAGACTTTTAAATTATGTGTTGTACTTTAAATAAGTTTTTGACATTAGATTTCAAAAGTAAAAGAAATATATATATACATAATAGAAATTAGGTTTATTTGAAATTACCAACATAAAGCTAATATTATTATTTTAAAGAAAATTTTTTAATATATTAAAATCAATAAAAAATTTGTTAGACCTAATTTAAAAGATTTACTTACAAATTATTATTGTTAAATATTTTTTGTTAAATTTTGCTTATCAAATTTTGCATATTTCTCAGGATTTTCTTTAATTAGCTTTAATTTTTTGATTTGTTTAATTTTTATTGAATAATTTGTAATCTCACAAAAATTTTGGAATTTTTGATGTCAGCTATTTGAGACCTTTTTGAAATAACAATATATAGGTAATAATAATAGCTTCTAGTTATAATAAATATATAGATCACATTTATACAATATAAAAATATGAGTAGATTGTTATAAAAAATATATATAATTCGTGCAAGGCTTGCAGATGAAATATAAACCGATTTAATACTCTCATTTATACTCCACGATTATACGCTTTTTTAAATCTTATTTATTTTAACTTTAAGGCAATCAAATAACAAATTAATTTAAATGCGTTAAGTTCCATTTCGCTTGCAGTTTTAAGTCTATTAAAGCATAAAATTCCGGCGCTTGCCTCAACGGCATAATTTTCAAATATAAACACAACAGATCCAACTTGCATTGTGTTTATAATTAACCCAATAGATGGCCAACAGATTGACAAAAATAGCATGTTGCTGCTACGACTAGGGCATCAGGAATGCTCAGCCAAAGACCTTTTCTTATTCTATTTTATTCGCCCCTTTTTTTTTTGTATTTTGGGTTTCGTCTTTGGCAGCTTTTGTCTGGGAAATTGCCTATACGCCTGGTAGCTCATAGCAGTGTATGTATGCGTGTGCGTGTGTGTGTGTGTGTGTGACATGCAAACAAAAGGCGCTTGTCTGTCAGCTCCAAAACTTGAATAAAAAAAAAGGAGAGTAGAGATTTCACAAAAATGAGTTGTAAATGTCGAAAGTGCTTGATATGCCATAGACAATTTTCAAATGCTGGCAATCTGTAAAGCAATTTGAGAAAACAGAGAAAAGAAATGGAGAAAATATGCGCTATAATTTACACACCAGGCCAGTTCCACTTTTTGCAACATATTTTGGCTTTATGTATGTATATATATATATTTTTGCCATGACAACTCTTAGGGGGAAAGGCAGTGGCAGCCCGGCCGCTGAGCCCGGCTCTGTGGCTCTGTGGCCTGGGCCATGTTTGTGTGTTTTGGCTGTAAGCAGCTGTCACTGATTTCTGACAAATTGATTTGACAGTCGACAGGCGACCAGCTGAACGGCTCTGAGGGGGGGCATGATAGCCTGGCAGCCCTGGCAGCAAGTCAGGCGCGTGTGCTAAAAAAAGATGAAAGCTGGCTGTTGCCGTGACTGTTGCCATGGTCTATGCAATGCGTGAGAGTCTTGTGGCGAGGCTGCCCAGCTGAACCGAATGCTGTAAGAGAGCCAAAGAGTTACTGTTGTCAAAGAGCAGAAGCGTGGTGAGTATTTTCACTGTGTGTGCGGATGTGCGGGTGTGTGGGTGTGTGGGTGTGCGGATATGTGGGTGTGCTGATGTGTCGGTGTGTACATGTCCATTGTTATTGTTTTGTTATGCGACATGGCAGAAGTCTTACAATTTAGTTGCAGTCAGTTACCTGCTTGATTGACAACCAACAAACGTTTGACTCTGGCTAAATGCATGCAGGCGAACTTCACAGCAAAAGCACACAAATGAAAAGGATATAAAAACCAAATCGAAAAGAAAAACGTTGAGCCGCTGGGAAAATTCCACGAGAGTGGCAGCTGCCAGGCCACGTCTGTCAGCTTTTTATTTATAAACTGTGCAAATAAAATCAGTAAATCAGCAACAAAATCCAACGGAGCTGACCTAGTTGTATGTCCTAGAACATGTATATATATATACATATATATGTAGTGGCTGCTTCCCACAAATCAAACAATTAATTTTGCTGTCTGAAATTCCAGCACTAAATCAACAGTCAAACAATTGAACCATTTAACTATGTAAATAAAATTAATACAAGCAAAGAATACAGCTGAAGCTGGTCGAGAGAGGGCAGCCGCGGTCACCTTATGGTCGAGAGTCCACGAAAAATCCATTAAAAAGCAATCAATATATGGAAAACAAATGCCAGTCACTTTTGAGCAGCCTGCCCTCACCAATCTACCTCTCTCGTTCTCTCTTTCCCTCTATTTCTCCCTCTTCTTGCAATTCACCCAACACACAGCAAAAATTGAACAAAAATGTCAAAAACAAAATAAATAAATGCTTGCGAAACATAAAAATTTGAAGCCTGCGAGCAGCGGGTGGTAGAGCAAAAACGACCTCCCAAAAAAAAAGGACTATTAATGACCAAGACCCCCAAGACAAGGTGAATGCGAGTGTGAGAGAGAGGTGAGATAGGTAAAGAGAGAGAGAGAGAGAGAGAGAGAGAGAGAGAGAGCGAGCGAGAGAGTGAGTCAAGACTAGGTACAAGGCTACGCTCAGACCCAAAAAACTGCAAGTGCGAAGATTGTTAAAGAGGTCAAAGCGACTGTGTAATACTCTGCATACAATTAAGGGGAAAAACCTAAGATGCTACTAACTTCAAATTGTGAAAAGCAGTTTTCTCTCAAAAGTTTTGTTTGGAAAATATGACTGGAAAATGAGACAAAGTTTATATAATACTTAGGAGCTAATAGCAGAAAACTTGAACTGCTAAAATTGTAGAAGACATTGATTTATCAGATTTAATCCATCGTCTAGTGTTAACTCTCTGATACCAGGCATCCAGCCGACTTAAGAAGATATGCCTTTTACACTTGTTAAGCAGAGTACCACAGGTTTATATGTACACACATACATATATCTCTATACATATATACAAATATGTGTGAGTGTAGCGCGGTGAGTTGCCATTTTTGCTGAAAAAAAACGCACACGGATTTTAGTTGCGCTCAGCCTGCGCCTGGTGTTGACCTGATTTTCCGTGACGTCATTTGGCCCACAATCTGCCAGCTACTGCTGCTGCTGCTGACTGTCACTGTTGCTGCGCGCTCGCTGGCTGGCTTGCCTAGTCGCACACCCAGACAAATGCATAGCTGGAAATGGTTTGGTGCTAAGCATATGATCCACAGCAAAAGCTCAAGTTGGGTCATTTAAATAGGCCAATGGCACTTATATGCTGAACATGGCTAACAAGAATGATTGAATTTCAAAAATAATCCAATTAGCTTGAGAAATATTTTCTTTCTTTAAAGTACTATGCTTTAATGTGAATCGATTAAACTTTCACAAAGTTACAAAAACTTAGGAGTTCAAAAAAACTTCCGTCTTAACTAACCTTTAGTAACTTGAAACTGAAAGAAAAGGAGTACAAAAGCCTTATATGGAGCCACTGGCTAGGATCAATCGAAGAACATTTCAATTTATAAATCTGGACTAAGACTTTTTCACTGAGATATTCTTTGCCTTTCTAGACAGTTTCTAGAGATGTTCACAGTTTTACTAGTTCGTATTTAATTACATTTGCATATTACATGACAATATATATCTATTTTCTGTCATGATGGTCCTTATCGTAGATAGCCCTCTGATTATGTACATTCTGATCGTATTAATAGCCTTCTATTAATAGCGTATTAATGTCTTTGCGTCAGTTGATTTTCACAGTTTTTAACTATGTCTTTCTTTCGACAAACAGCAAATTTTGCCTCGTAATATGCAAATGGTTTTCACCGACGATTGCCGATTTTTAGGGCAAAAACTTACTTCACGACATCTGCCGCCATTTCTGTTGCACGAAACCAGATCTGCAATGGAAGAGCAATATTAATGATTGTACAGAAGATGCGAAGCGTTGCGAGGCTTACGTGAACTGTGAATGGCTCGACAGGCGAGACAATCGCCAACCAGCAGCAACGAGATCAACAGCACTGCTGCCGATGTAATCAAGCCCACACTATTCGAACACATTTGTTGTCAAATTTTTTTGTACAAATAGTCAAAGGCTTTAGTGTTTTGAAATATATATATGAACTAAATTGAAAAGCAAACGTTGAATGTAATTTCATGACCAAGTTTCTGAATATAACTAACTCCACCCAGAGGCAAAGCCGCTAAGTGAGCGAGTAAATAAAATTATTATGATAGTCCGGGCTGGGCAGCTGGTACAGCATTAAGTTGAAACTTCTTAATTAAAAACTTGCAACAGTGCAAAATAAAAAGTAAAAATATGGAAAGCATGCCAGTACTCTAGGGACGGGTATGCTTGACTATGTGATGTGCCTGGAAATGATGTTTTTTTAGTATTCAACTTGGCATGATTTCATATTCTAGCAATTGAAATATCGATATATATCGATAGCACACAAGCATGCTCTTTGCTACCGACTATCAACTGTCGATAGCAACTCGATATGCTCTCTCTCTTTTAGGCATGAATTCGCCTAGGTTACCATATTTGTCAATATAACTTCTTTATCGATATCCAGTCGATAAAATGAGTCTTATTTGCATAGGAGCACTAAAGCAGCACTTCTTTGCTACACTCTCGCTACTTCATTTGAATGGCTGCAGGGTATACGAGCTGCAAACTGCCCGGACGGACGGTGGGACACCTTTCAAGCTGCAAATCAGTGTGAAGGAAAATAAACCGCTTAAGGACTTGCGACTTGGCGCTTTCAAAATAACAAGAAAACTGCCTCTAGTCAGGGCTAGCACTTGGACACGAATCCAAGTCCATGCTTTAGGTGCTGCTACTGCTGCTCTCTTACGGTTGGTGTCTGAAGCCGCGGCGGAAACGCCAGACGGATACGGATGTGCTGGCCCGAGCATTGGCTCACCGCAGCGACCAGTGAGCAGCAACAGCGCCAGTCGAGGCACTGGGAAAAAAAATTCAATTAAAAGCAACAGCACGTAACTGAAACTTTTTTTGCTGCTTCTTTTTATTTTTACTTAATTCTCTTTTTTTCGCAAGTTTTGTATCTTTTGGACTGTGTGTGTGTGTGTGTGTGTCTTTCTTGGTATAGCAGCTGCCCTTGGGGCGCAGACAGCGCAGCTCCAGTTGGGCCAACTCCCGCCCCTCTATATATATATACCGAGTTATAAGTTGCTGCCAGCTGTCAGTTGGTCTGTGTGCTGCTTCAAAGTTGCAGCGGTCTATTTTCTTTTCGCGTCGCCCTCTGCTCAGTCCATGGGTTTCTTTCTGTTTTTTCGCCTTAGTTTTAGCTCAGTGTTTTGGTCGAAAATTGAATGGCTGCAGCTGCAAATGGTGGCTATCAGTTATTGGTAGTACATGTCCAATAAAAGCCAAAAGTTCATATTGGCTCGTTGTCCACTGCTGCCAACTTGATGCTTCAGTTAAAGTTTCTTTCCTCCCTCAGACTCTAGCAGCATATTAAATATTTGACAGCCTGCAATCGAGGGCAATCAATAAACGCGAATTGAGATAAACGGGAATAGCTTTATCTTAATCAAATGAGTTTTATTCTGAAAGAACTAGCAGTTTGGTGTAGGGCAGCTAAAACTTTCGCTTTTCTTGTGCAAAGGCAATAAATTACACTTATATCAACTAATATTGATTTTTTTATAATCAATGACATATAATGACACTAGCTGAAAGAGAAGAGAGAAAGATTTTTTTTTTTTGAAAATTGAAACTTAATTTTTGCAAATATTTATTTTCGAAAAATTTAATTTCTTATGATTTATTATAAGATTTGTTTACTTCAGGGATTCCAGAGATTTTAGTGAATGTAAATATTGAATTGTTATACCTAATTATTTACCCAAAACCTCATTTCTATCTTAGACATTTAATTATGTATAAAGTGTCTATATAGAAACCACATGAAAACTATTAACAACCGATTGCAGACATCATTTTCATTTTCATTACAGTTAGATAGAAAGTTTCCGACGTTTCACTTTTGACTCTGGTGTAATTGGATATAAAATATGTATTTCAAAAAGTTTTGCTGTCGGAAACTAGGTCATTAATGTTCAACAAACCCACATATAATAAAAACAGTTTTACTCTCAACTCGTGCTCGTGCAGCCCACATAATTATTATTTTAGTTAAAATGAAACCTGGCAAACTTTCTGCGTTTAAAACTAAAAAAAAAAGAAGAAGAATTCTACATTTCATGAACTATTTACATGTGGCTTAAGTACACATCATACACTTTAACTATTCTCTTTAAATATGCAACGTGTTAACTAACTTTTGCGTAAAAGCCCACTTCACATGAAGTTCCCTTGAACTGCCCTTCTTCAGAAATATCTAATTATGCCTCTGCTCGTTCAGCTCTGCAACTATTTCTACTGCTTGGCATTTGTTTTTCGAGAAAATTTATATATTTATATATATACATATATATATATATGCCTAACTACATGCGTGTGCCTATGATATGGGAATGGCTTTGCTCAACACCTCGGTTTGGGCTAATTTACTGGCCCCCCGCCTATCATTTCCCACCATAACACTCAACTCATTTATCTGCACTGCCTGCTTATCTCGCTGCTTCTGTGTGTGTGTGTGTGAGTGTGTGTGTGTACGTGTGTCCCATAGGCGAGCAGTCGAGTAGCCTCTCAACATGAAAGCAACACTTGGCATTATAGCGCCTCGGCCCTTACCACTAATGAAGCGCAAATGTTGATGTAAAAATTTAATTTAGTTCCTAATCCGAGCAACACACGATTGTGCCACGCCCATGCCATAGCGTCTTCCCTTTGCGCTGTTGTTGTTGTTGGTATGTCCAAATGTTTATGCAACGTGTGCGTTGCCAGATGCGTGCTAACCTAGCTAATGTGTGCGTGACATGGACCCTGAGGCCAATGGCCAATGCTTCGATGCTGTGGCCACTGCTGCGTATGCGTCATATTGCGTATACGCAGCGTGAACTGAGGATGCTGCTGCTGCCGCTGCTGTTGCTGTGGCAAAAATAATAAATGATGCGCCACGTACATGTATTAAAAACAATGCGCAGAAAAACGCTGACAGGCAGCCGGTCCCGCTCATCGTCCCTCGCCCCGCGCCATAAAAGCCACGACACAAAGCAAAGCTAACAAACTGAGGCGACCGGCGACCGGAATGAAGCGTCAACCCCATTGAATGTTGCCCGCCTGTTTGCCAGTTGTTGTTAGCGTTTTATGTTTGGCTGCCACAATGCAACAGCAGCAGTAGCAGCAGCAATAGCAGCAGGCAAAACTAACAAACGACAGGCAGCAACATCAGCGTGTCCTGGACTAGAGCACGATGGGAGCTTGGGTTGAGCGAGGGGGGGGGCTTTGGTTGCTTGTTTATGGCTTTGTTTGCACTTTTGTTTATGGGGTGTACATTTTAAACGCCAGGTGACATGTGCATGTCTCTCTGTGTGTGGGTGTGTGGGTGTGTGTGTGTGTATGTGTGGATGTGTGCTTCCATGTGTGACGGCTTGGACATGGCCATGGAGTAGCTGGCAGCTCCTGCCTGACAGTTGCGCTGATTTTAAGCGTCCATCAGAAGCGCCTGTTTGACATTTAATTGCGGCACATTGTTGTTGTTCTTTGCTTGCTGACCACCATTGCCATCATCATCATCATCATCATCATCATCATCATTATGGGCAAGACCAGCAGCATTATCATCATCATTATCAACCCCATCAACAGGCTGGTCCTTGTTTTGTTTGCCCAGGTCTGATGTTTTTAAGCTCTGCGGCCAACTTTTGACACGCAGCGCTAAAGCCAAAAGCCAAAGTCATGCGACTTTATTGCACATTTCACGGCAATGCGACAAAGATTACACACAAACCAACACACACACACACATGCACACACACACACATTTTTGCATGCATTGCCGTTGTCTGCATGTGTAAACTGCGCAGCTAGGGCTGGGCAGCGATGCGTATCTTGTGTAAACGCATTTACAAGCTAAAATTGTTTTTCGATTTATTGTGTTAACTGCGAGGAGACCTTTGAAACTAAGATAAAACGCAATAAAAAAGAGAAGAACAATCGACTACATAATGTAGCAGAAAATAGAAAAGAAGAAAGTTTGAAATTTCGATGTTAATCTTTGGCAGATCTCGTGATATGAAGTTTTATAGTCATGGCTTGTTAATTGAAAAATACCTATACTTAAGTCAGCTAAACGATTGGCCAACTTCCATTTCAATCACTTGAACTCTTAGTTAAATACAGATGCATAATAGGACATATACTTTAACCTACGATGACAATATATATATATAAATAATATTTTGTTCTACGATTGCCATCAAGCTAAATATAGCAAGAAAGAACCCTTGGAATCCTAAACCGTCGATTAAAAGCCAACTCGACCTTGGTGAGTGTGTCTGACTGTCAATGTATCTATCACTTAGTCCTGTCTGTTTGTCTGTGCGTGTCTGTCAGCCTCTGCTTATGTCTGTCTGACGCTCTAACATTATTTTTTCTGTAGTAGATAATTGAATAACATGCATTCCACTTTGGCTTTGAAGCGTTTGCCCACATGTAAACTCTTTAGTTATATTTCGTGTGAGTAAAAAGTTTTTCCTTTGAAAAATCTCTTCATTTTTCCGTCTAACTTCATTATTGCTTTATAAATTGATTTCAAATCTCTTAAAAATAAATGAGTTTACCAGATTTCTAAGTGTAATTCGTGCCTAAGTCTCTTTGGCTAAACGATAATTACTGTGACCGAGAAGTTGTTCAACCCTGTGACAGATGCGCGCACATTTACACTCACTCACTCACACACTCACACACACACACACACATACAGACAGGTAGAACTTTAAAAAGTTTACACGTGTTGGCAAACGTTTTGCGGTTACATTTGGAAAAGCTTTGCACCAAAAAAAAAACTTTGTTTTTGGCGCATTTCCTTTTTCTTTTTTTTTTTTTTTTTGGATCTGTTTTGCTTAGTTTCAGCTGTCGCAGTAACTGCCTTTGCGACTTAGCGTTGAAGCTTACACTCACACACACACATACACACACATACAGACGCATACAGACACACATGCTGACCATTTTCTAATGGCCCTTTCGTGGTCAAGCATTTAAGCTCCAACCCTGACCATAACCTCAACCTCCACCCCAATCTCCGTTGGCTCGATCCGGCTCGCCTTGTTCTGCTTTTGTGCAACCGCAAAAGTCGCAATATACACACACTCACACACACACACACACACACACACACACACACATATTGTACACCTTTTTCGACCATTTCGCACACGATGTTTTGCGGTCGTGTTGACATTTTAAATGGCTTTTCATTTGTCTGCTCACTCTCTCTCTATCTCTCTCTCTTTGTCAGCCGTCGCTAATTTCCTGCCATTTGCGCTTAAATGCCACAAAATTTGACTTGACATTAAATTGAATAGTTCTAGCTGTGACCTTTGACTCGCCCCCTGGCTGCCATTTTGCCATTTACCATTTGCATATTTGCTTTTGATTAGCGCCAAAAAGTTTAGAAACCCCACTCAAAGAGTTTTGGTAACATCTTTTAGCGCTTTGGCTAATGATTCCATAGCGACACTTAAGCTCTAGCAAACATACACACGGACACCACACATATACACACGCACACAAATACACATATCTGCAGTATCCGCCAAACTTTTGACTGCAACTACAATATATATATATCCCATATTCGTTTCGCATTTTCTTATATGTGTTTTATTTTCATATTTTGCTTGTTTTTTGCTTTGGGTTTTTGCTTGGAATTTTGGGTTTTGGTTGGAGTTCGCATTAATTAAATTCACATTTTGCTTTTGCGATTGCGTACAACGTTTTTTCTTTGTGTTAGTTTTATCTTTGCCCCGGGGCGCAGGGGCCAGATGGAGGTGGCGGCAATTAAAACGACATTTTTCACACGCACAGCGAAGAGCATTTTGTAATGTAATTAAAAAATATCACGTATACGACGCATGTTGCCCCGCGGGTGCGATTTGTTGCCTATTTATGAGCCCCAATTTTAAGCGAAAGCGAAACTTACTTTATACCCAATTGAAATATAAGCACACGCACACACACACACACACATACATTCAACGTACGCTGTTTATGCGCCATTTTATGGCTTATGATGGGGCAGAAGATTCAGTTGTAACGGAGTTGGGGCAGCCAGCACAAAGCTTCATTGAATAATTATATCCAGCGGGCCTCCCTCGCACAACTGCGACTCAAGCATATTTAGTTGTTTCATTAGTCGAAGACATCGTTTTTCGGTTAGTGTATGATTCTCATTAGTGTTTGTGATACAGAGTTTTATTTTAATTATGATATTTTAAAAAATATGACTGGGCTTACTCTAATTTCTCTAGTTATTTTATATAAAATTAATTTTTCCTAATATTTAATTTTTGAAAACAGTCATAGATAAATCAATATTTCTTATTTTATACTTAATTAAAGGAAACATTTATACTGTTAAACTATTACACTATTATTACACTATTTTACTTTTTTAATTAAAAACCTTTTGCAGTATTTAATTACATTATATATATGCTCTACAAAACATGCAATGGTGCAATAGCCAGGCACAATTGGCTTTTCCACTTTGATCTACTCGAACAGCATTTTGCGTGACTAATTCACAGCTATCCATAGCGAAGATAATATTCCGTTTGGCCATTGGACAAATGAATTCAATCGAGTATTTAGCTTTATTATCCTTTTGATAAAGAGAGCTAAAAGCAATTTGAAATTCATTTGGATTTGTCATAAATGTTTTGCGAAAATGTTTTATTGAATTTGCAATGAAACTGTCGGCAAATGCGAGCTGTCAGCACTGAGAAAACAGAGACCCAAAAAGACAGTATATCAGCAAATATTTATGAAATTTCAAACTATAATCAAAGCAATAGTTGACTAAGGGGGGAGGGTGGGACTGTGGGACTGTGGAATTGCTTGGATAGGCGGCAAGTGTGCTTAATGACAAAACTTTGGAAATCAGTAAAGCATTTTATTGCCACACACGCACACATCAAAGAGCAGTTAGATGACACACATATGATGTATATATATATATATATATATATATATATATATATATATATATATATATATATATATATATATATGAAAATCTCATAATCGCTTGCTGCACAAAATACTCATATCACAGCGTGAGGCCTGCTTGCCAGGATGTGGGCGTGGCAGCGACAAGCCAAAAACTTCATATCTTGTGTGCAGCCAGGACAAACTCATTTGACTGCATTAAAATTAACACAGGCCAGCACACAGCGGGAAATAGACAGAAAGCAAGAGAGAGAGAGAGATGGGGGAGACGGTTATTAGAGCGAGACAGCAACAGTTGTTACTGCCATTGTTTTGTGGCATGCGGCTTGACAACTTCCTGCTGCATTTCCGCAGCTGCCGCAAAACACGCATAAAAAGATGTGTTGGCATATTACGCATACGCCGCGTGGCACGCCGAAAGTTCTCTCTCTGTTTGTGGCGCCAGCCTTTGCCTATCTGTGACTTAATCAACAGCAACAACTGCAATACTAGCTACAACCTGTCGCAATCTCCCCTACTCTCTGCCCACAGACAATTTCACAATTTTCGGCACGATATACATACATACATAAGATGAGATAATTAAAAACTTGTGGCCGTGACAGCAAACTAATCGGCGTTGAAAATTAACGTTGCAAATTGCTTTGACAGTTTTATTTAAGCAACTGCCATGCCCACACGCCTGCTGCTAATAAACAAATTATAATTTCAATAAGCTTGTCGCACGTTAAACTAATTTCATTGGCCTCGCAACATCAACATCAACAGTAGGAGCAGCAGCAGCAGCAAAATTGTTGTTTGTTTATTTAATGTTGCTGTTTTAGCCGTTGTTATTTTTGTAGCTTATTTAGCTGCTGCCAAAGAGGCAGCTGCAGCTGCCGCTGTCGCTGTCGCTGCAATGTTGCAAAGTCAACAGCAATTTTGGTAAGCAAATAAATAAATTTGTGCTTGAGACAGGCTCGCAGTGTGCTCTTGAAGCTAATCTTCAACTAATTTTTGTTGCTGAAAATAATTATTATTTGGAAATTAATTAAAATAGGAATATTTATATGTATTTAAGTTCATAAATGTATTCATATATATATTATGCTTAATTATATAATAAATAATTGATTAATACACTTTAAGGAAAAATAATTCATGAATGAAAACTTATATAATCTGGCTGAAAAAAAGTTACCCTTTGTATATATAATTTTAAAAAAATTAAAATTTTATGCTTAATTGTAGTACAATAGCAATAGCAGCTAAACTATAGATCTATCCGTACAGTTACTTAAAAGCTTTTACTCCTTTAGCTTTAACTCCCATTAAGTGCAGAGTCAAGTATGAAAGTTATCTCAGATGGTTGTCTTGATGCTCAACTGATCAATTTAGTCTATTGTCCAGCGTATTACGAAAGTATTTGCAACAGCATAGAAACATTTAGGCATGAATACACCAACATTATTCTTTTATTGATAACGAATCTATATCGTATAGCATTAGGATGCATCATAGTCTAGCAATTTATGACATTTTGGTACACATTTCTCTCCCTCTCTCTCTCTCTCTCTCTCTCTCTCTCTCTCTCTCTCTGTCTCAATTCCTGTCTTGAGATTTCTTTTCTCTATTTCACTAACAGACTCCCTCTCTCTCTTTCTCTTTCTCAACGCATTTATGCCACAGGCATTAGCTAATCGGGAAACTGCATTAGCACCTAATTGCTTCGCAGCTGCTTTATTTGATGTTTACAGTGCAAACGCTAAGAGGCAGTTGTAATATCGGCGATAGGCTACAAATAGTTCACCAAAACGTGCGACCAAACATGCCCATTTGCCACGCAAGCCTACCAGCCGCCAACCTCAACAACATGCCGCAAACAATGCAGCTTAGCGCCCAGTTACGAGCTGCAAGTCAAGCAGCTGCCGGGCAAACGGCAGCTGTTGCCACAACTCACACACACAGCCACACACACACACACATTGTATATGCGAGAGTGTGCACAACTCCAACTGCAGCCCCATCGAATTCAGTTGCAGGCCAGGGACAAATGTGGTGACGCCTACGTTGAGAAAAATATGCGAAAATTTGCCGAAGCAAACGCGACTTTCCTAGTCCCATGTCCGGGGCAAAGTTTTTCCCGGCTGGCACATGGCCAGCCCATGTGTGTGTGTGTAAGTGTGTGCATGTGCGTGTTGGGCTGACAATAATCCAAAAGTTTTACAAGCAAAACGAGCGACCATTACATGGGCGGACTGGCAGAAACAGAAACCACTTGCAAGCAATTTTCATCAGCGACTTTTCCTCCTCTTCATTTTGCTTCAGCTTTTTTTTTTTTTTTTTTGCATTTTAGCATGCCTTGCCACAGCTGCTGCTGACAGGCAGGACGAACATTTTGCTTACTGCCTGACCGCAGCTCGCTGCAAATCCTATGTACATATAGAAGTCTGCAGAGAAATCTCTGGGCAAACGCATTTAGCATTTGGCTGCAATGGGGCCCACGTCCAGTAGTGCATCCGGGGGCGAAAACTTCATTGTCTCTGGCACGCAAAAGGTAAACGATTCGATAAGAAACCAAAGCCAGTGCAACCACAGCCGGCATGGCCAGTTCTTCCACCTTGCTAAGTCCATTTGGCAGTACTTACCATAAAGCTTAACCAGCTCTAGGGATTGAGCACTATGTGAACCGAGAGTTGGCTGCAAGCACAGTGGACCAAGCGTGGGATATAGCTGCTTACACATTTACCCGATGCTGACTGAAAAAAAATAGAACAAACAAATAAACAGGCTAAACAATTGGGTGTATTCGACCTGGAGATACCTTGGCCTTTAGATAGGATTACAGTTAACTACTTAAACTACTCGCCACACTCTTGTTGAGCCACTTAATTTAATTAAAAATTAAAGTTCGATATTTTAAATTATATAAAATGTAAGAATTTATCAACAAAAAGTTGTTAAGATCAGCTGAGCCAAGTTAGTATCTTTCCAGAAAAAAGTCTTTTAAAAAAAGCATTTATAATTCCGAACTCAATTTTGGTGTCCAATTCACCTGAAGCTAAAGTGAATCAACATTCCAACCACTATGGTAATCATTATTCAAATAATCTTCAAAAGCATGTCCATTGGCTTGAAATATATCCTACGGATAGAAGGACATGTCATCGTGACAGTAAAAAAATTCCATATACCCGATTTCCATTTAAAAAAAAAGAAGACGAAAGCAAAGGGAAAATATGGCAAGGAGTGAAAAATAGCAGTTTACACTTTACACTTGCCACAATGCAGATGTAAATGGCCACGCCCACATATCACGCCCACTGGTCAGACGCTTCGGTTACTTTCTCCAGCTGTTAATAAATTTAAAGTTTTGCTTTTACTTTGCTTGGCCAAAAGGAAACTCGGACCAGAAAAATACAAATTGAGTAGACAACTGTGCCAGCAGACGACGATTCACACACACACACACTAGCACATCCCTGTGTGTGTGTGTGTGTGTGAAAGTTTAAACTTTCTTTAAACGTTGCATGAATTGTTTCCCTTGTCTTTTCTCTTCTACTCGCTCGTGTTGTTGTCGAAGCTGCTGTTGTCCAGCTTTCAATGTGAGACGCTAAAAAAACGTTTTACAGTCTGTGCGCAAAGTATACATCCGTATGTGTGTGTGTTTGTGTGTGTGTGTGTGTGTGTGTGTGTGTGTATCTGTGTATTTGTGTGCGCTTTTGGCTGGACATTTATTTATTTGCTCTGTTTGGAAGTTTTTGCTTATGAAATTGACAAGCTATACATATATCGATACATGCATTCATTTACAGGTTGATTGAGTGTGGCATCTAGGTGAAAGCAAAACGGATTAAAATTCATATATTTTTTTAGTCCGACATTTATTACAGTAATACGTAATCTAATAGATCGATGTAAGTAAGGGAACCGTTGTCTAAGCTATATATTTGAGAATTAAAAGAAGTTTATTCATTTTTCCATTTATGCATTTTGTTTATTTCTTTTTAAGTACTTTTACAATAGAAGCTCAACATGTCATATATCATAGTTTTTTCTACACAATATTAGCTTGGGGAGTTTGAAAAGGTTTCATATGTCTTTCACTTGAAACAGGTGCCATATACAACATTTGCCAGAGAGGTGCCGAGAGTTTAGAGATTAATACTTAAGCTGTCAATAGACAAAAACTGATATTTTTCGAGGATATTTAGGAGGCTATCAAAAATTGTTAAAAACTTTACCAAATTCTACTATTATTTGTTAGTAATTGCAATGTTTAGCAAAAGCTAGCTGAACTACGACAAGACAAGGCACTTGTAAGGTGTATTTTGTATTAGGTTTTAACTGAAACGCACTAAAGCTTAACTAACTATGTAAACTAGTTGTCATTTTTATTGAAAATCCTGTTGTCTTTGCTTAGCTTGTGTGATTTGTGATGTCTTGAATAGTTGCCGTTGTCTCTTTAGAAGCTGGGTCGGAAGCCGTTGCGCTGCGATAACACTGAATCGGGACTCTTGAGCTCCATGGCCAGCTTGTAGCCCAGCTCGGGGCGACGATCGCGACCCTCAGCCATTGCCTTGACCTGAACGATTGCAAAAGGTTATCCAGTATATTGAGCTCTGTAAACTATGCTCGCTTTTCACTCACCTCATTGGTGTGCACAATGACTCCATCACTGGTAACCACCTTCTCCTTGGTGTGCTCAATGTCATGGAAATCGGTGCCGCGGCAGCAGTCATCTATCAAGATGGTGCGATAGCCAGCGGAGAGAGCGTCCACAGCCGTTGCGCCCACACACACATCGTAGGCCAGGCCGCACACATAGATGTCCGTGGCTCCCTTCATTTTGAGCTGTGCGTTCAGCGTGGTGTCCGACAGCTTCTTATTGTCCCAGAATACGGAGTAGGAGTCCACCTCTGGATTGGTGCCCTTGTACACCTTGATGCCATGATCGACCACCTTTAGATCCTTGTGCAGCTCAGCACCCCAAGAGTCCTGCACACAATGACGCGGCCACAACCGCTGTTTCATCGGCGGCGGTCCGGCAAAGATGACCGTATCAAAGACCTTGGCCGAATCGGCATCCAGCTATGAGTTGATAAATAGTTGTATATATAGAGTAGGATATTACAAATTTGATAATACTAAAAGGGAATATCATTGAAATGGTTTTGATATTTTGAGTAAATAGTTTGAATGAGAACTTAAACGTATCAAAAAGTTAGGTAAGGAAAGTAAGTTAGGGAAAATATTATCTGTTTCAGATTTCAGATTTAGATTTCATTCAGACATCGCCTGTTGTAGAAGACTTAAAAGACACGAGATGAAAAACTCCCTGTCTAAGTGCTAATGCCTTAAGGTATAATAAGTCCTAAGGCTTACTGTAAGTGACTCTGACAATTTATATCGTTCACTCAACTTGTTTAATATCAAAATGCAAAATGTCAATAAAATACATGTCTTATGAATCAATAATAGCCCCACTTACCGCAGACGACTCGTCCATTGCTCGCATTTTCACATTATCAATAAATGAAACATGATCGCTGGGATGCCAGTCGAGCGAGTAGAAGACTGCATCAAAGTCCACCGTGTCCAGCAGTTTGTTAATGGGCTCCAGTATCTGCAAGAGAGCGGTCATTGGATAAGTTGCCAAAAAATAAGAGAAGGCGGGGTCGGGTCGGTCTGACAGCTGAGTCCATAAAGCGACAACGGAAGTGTGTGTTATTAATTTTGACAAATTTTCATGTTCGAGCGAGGGCAGCAAGTGAAGTGCCGGCCAACAAGTGCACCACTGAGGCGGGCACACTGTGGGTGTGGGGAGTGGGTGGCCTCAGCTCAGGCAATTGCGGCAGATGGCAGCCAAGAGATGATGTCGATGCTGCTGCCGATGCGGCTCTTGGTTGGCTTTGCCGCTGACGATGGCATCCGGCGTATGTCGCAGCGCGGATGCGACTTAAGTAAAGCATATCCGCTTCCGCCTATGCACACGCACACAGCTACAGCTATATCTAGAGCAACAATATCCTTCGATGGTGGCTGACATGCAGAGCGAGCCTCAGCTTCGTCCTTGTCGTCCTTCTCGTTGGCGGCAATGACTTCGGCTCTTCCTGCGCTTCGCTTCGCTGCCTCCATTTTCATTTCTTGTTACGTTTTATGTCTTTCCGTCGCCGCATACCTGCCAGCCTGCCCCACCGTCCTCACCCCACCTTTCCGATGCCCAGCCAGCCTGCGTTTTATCAGCTGAGCTGCTGCCCTATCTGTGGCCACAGCCCACGACTCGCAGCTGCCAGCTTCAATATTATCTTCGCCTTGGTTTCGTGTTCTTTTTTTTTTTCTCTTCACCAACTCCGGGGCTCACCTCATGTCCTTGCTGCTGTGCAGTGCAATTACTTATATCCAAGGAACCACTTATAAAATCATTTTGTACATCAACAATGAGAAACGCGTTCACCGGTCTCACAATCTGCCCAGAAAGTGAAAAAGAGAGAGAGATAAAGTTATATGGAATTAGAGTGAGAACAAAATACACGAATTTCTCAACAAACCTAAGTTGACGAATGCGAAATACCTTAACTAATCAGATATTCTTAGGTGAGAATGTAATATTTATTGAGAATGTAAACTAATTAGATAGAAAATGTTTGATTTTATAAGTTTGTATAGCAAATGAGTGAGAGCAAAAGTATTCGTCAGATAGAACTCTCCAAATTACTTTAGAAATCTACAGCTTTATGTGCCAGCTTGTATTCCAACTAGTTATAATAGTTGGAGGATTACAGCTCGTAAGGGTAAACATAGGCAAACAGACTCCCTAATCAATTATAAGGTAGCCTCTTTTTAAATTTAATAACCATTTGCTAATACCCTAATATAATAGGGTATTAAGATGGTAACATGAACAGCCACGAAAAATTGTAAGAAAATTGTATGGGCAAAGTAAGTGAAGCAGACGCCACAAAAGACGTCGGGCCAAAGTACATAAGCACAAACATGAAAAGCTACAAAGAAATTTGTATACACGTGCATTAGTGGGTGTAGCGTATGTGTGTGTGTGTGTGTGTGTGTGTTCGTGTGTGCGCTGATGAGTTTCTTCATTTTATTCATTTTTTTTCTTCTCTGCCGCTCCTGCTTTTTTGTCGCCGCCCATTATAAATGCGTTTTAAATGAAGTAAAAGCCAGTCAAAAAAAAAAAAAAAAAAAAAGTAGCTCTCGAAAAAAACGCTCACATGAGGAGAGCAAAGAGCTCGTTAGGTTTGCCATTGCTATCTTGACTGTCAGCCCAGCAGCAGCTGTATAGAGTGTATAGTAGAGTATAAGAGCAGCGCAGAGCAAAGAAGCATCATCAGCAGCTAGCTGCAGGAGCAGGAGCAGGAGCTGATGCAGGGGCACGCCAGCGTTCGTCGTCTAAGCTGATTATGTTCGAGCATATTTAAAATTAGTGAAGCGCTTTTAATTTGTTATTTATGTGCACGCTGATTATGAATGATTATGATCTATGCGCAAACACACACACACATACACACGCGCACACGCAGAGCAATCGAAGCGAGGACTGAAAATGGAACAGGAATAGACTGGGAGGACAGTCAGGAGCAGCAGAAGCAGCAGCAGGAGCTGTAGCACATTAGCGTCAGCACGTTGCAAGCGCCATGCAAATAAGAGATGATTGCGTGACACGTGACGCACGAATCAAACTGAAGTTTTGACGCTGTGAATTGTATATAACACTTTGGATTATGATTATCATAACCATCATTATATTCATTGAGTAATCTTAGGATATATATATCTACTAAATGTTTTTATAAGAAAATATATATTAAATTAGTTTATTTAATATATTAAATTAGTTATTTTCTTTTACATATTTTTATATTACTTCATATTTTTCAAGGTTTTTTTTTATATATTTTTCAATCAATTATTTTATTATTATTATTTTTCAATTATATTATTTAATAAATTAATAAATAAATATTGTTTAAATTTTTGTTTAACCTCTGCCTAATTCGTTTGTCATGGACAATATATTATTAATAAATTATTATATTAAGATTTCATTCAGTTTTGCCATCTCTAGATATCTGTGATCTGGCGCTTGTTGTTGCCAGCTTTGATTTGTGTTGCTGTTGCAACTGTTGGCAGAGCGTTTAAAATATGTCATCCAGCTAAATGCTTTAAAGCGGCCAACGTGAGTTGCAGCCGTAGTCGTAGCCGTAGCCGTAGCCGTAGCCGTAGCCGCAGCCGCAACAGCAGGAGCAGCAGGTGGTACGCAAATGAAGCTGTGTGGAGCGCCGGGGCGTAGAGAGCTGGTCTACGCTGAAAGGTTAGCTTGTTGTTGCTGCTGGTGCGGGGCAGACAGCGCTTAAGCAGTTGATGATTTATCGCCTGTTGCCACTGGCAGCGGCACTGCCAGTGGTTGGCATTAGTGCCTCTACAACAAACATGGCGGTGGTGCAGCGGTGCAACGGTGCAACGGTGCACTGCAGCCGCATAGTTGCGGAAGTGATTTACATTTCGCATGTCGAGCATGCGACGCATTTTGAGCATAGTTTTCGGTTAGCATACTTAGAGATAATGGCCGGATAAAGGTAGTTAATGTATCAATTTTGTGCTACATCTCTCTCTCTCTGTGTGTGTGTGTGTGAGTTGTTCGTGGACCGAACATATATCATGCTGGGAATTAAATGTGCTCTAAATGGCTTAGCAGCCCATAAGCGGATCAGAGTAAAGCTGCTCTGTAAGGTATTAAGTGTCTTGAAGTAAAAATGTCAACGTGATATGCTTATGTCACTTTGATTTCATTTTACTATTTGTGCTTGATAACAAATTATTTGCCTTTTCCCATATTGCGAGTTGATTGTTTTTATATTTAAAGGAACTACAGAATAATTGAAAGGAAGTTAAACCAGAAAATATATTTCTTTGTGTCAAGAAACTTACTTTAAAGAAAAAATTTTTTTAAATGTTTCATTTCCAATTCTCAGTTTAAAATTGAGCCTCCTCTTTGAGCTCTCATTCAATTTTATCAATTAATTGTACATAGTTAATCAGCCTGCTAAACTTTTCACAACTGACCTCAGAAATCTACGTTCATCAATTTTGGTTCACAATTTGGACATGAATTTCGCTCGCTTACCTGAAGTGAGGCTTCGCCACAAGAAATCACAGGAGCAGCATCCAATTATGAACCATTTGACGCAGCTGTTGCTGATAGGCCTCAATCCACCAGCCCCCACTCAAAAGCCAAAGTAAAGTTGGCAAATTAACACGCACCTCATCCTGTCCTGTTGCCGAGCTCTGTTCCTTGGCGCTGGCTAATGCAAACAACTGACCCTTGGCCCAAGCACTTATTGTTATAGCAACCCCCTCCCTTGCTCCCCTCTCTTGCACGCCTGTTGCTACAGTTTAATTTAAAGTTGAAACTATGAATGTTTGATTAAAGTGCCAAGAAATGCTCGTAGCTTAAAGCAGGAGTGGGGCGCACAGGGCAGGCAGAAATCCTGTTCATTCATTTGGCTGGCAAATATGTTACGGCTAAATTAATTATTGAGCATTGGAGTGCGGCACCCACAGACATGTTGTGGATGTGACACCCCACCTATTGAATGCCTCTACTGTGGCCGGGAGCTGTGTGGGAGGGAGGGAGGTTATTGCGGTCTGTGTGTGTGCGGCCAAGGCAAAGCAAGGCAAGGCAAGACAAGGCACCTTTTGGTAACCACAGAAAATCTTAAATTCAAATTACACTTCAACCCGATTCTGTCAGAGCTGGCAACAAAAGGAACAAGTTATAGAAATAACTTTGCTACACCTAGCGCCCAATCTCTCTTTCTCTCACTGTCAATCTCTCTCTCTCTCTGTCTCTCTCACTCTCTCTCTCTCTTGCGCTCTGGCTGACATGTGTGTGGCTGGCGAAAGTTTCAGTCTTTTGGCTGCTGCCATGCAACATTTCGAGTCAATTTCAGTGCTGAATAAATTTCAAAATCCGTAAAACCCAAAGAGCCAAGCTCTTTTTGCCTTTAGTTGAGAACTGCTGCTGCTACTCTTCCCGAGCCGCAGACAAAACTGTCAAAGTGTGCATGTGTATCTGGTTGTGCGGGTGTGTGTGTGCCAAAAAAAGTTGCCAAGCTAAACGAATAAGTACGGCAAATGGTGACGTCGACAGACATCCAGGACGAGACGAATGCGCACGAATCGAATGAAATTCAACGTTATATTGAAGTATGTGCCAAAAGGGAAACGTGCCCACCCGCGCTGACACACAGACATACCCTTACACACACACACATATGTATGTATAGGTCTGAGGCAGGTGCTAAAGCAATTTCCGTTTTGAAATTGTTGCATAAGTTGGCGGTTCTGGCAGTTCGGGGCTGGGGCTGGGCCTGGGCCTGCCATTTGGCACATACTTCACTCGCGCGCACTCTCTCCCCTTCTATATGTAATATATAAATTTAACTTTTTTTTTTGGCTACTCCTCAACATAGGCTAGACAGCACCCGAAACATTGTCGCTGACAGTTTGTGGGTTTTAGCACCGTGAGTGTGTCTGTGCGTGTTGCAGGCAACAAAATTACATTATACAATTTATGCGGCTGACTGGGACCAGAAATTGTTTGGCCAACTCCCTGACGAGCGTCTAGCGAAAACTAACTATAAATAAGCTAGACTCACTCCATGGACAGAACGTCTACTAAACTTTGCCACATTTGCTGGCATCAACAAAAAATACAACAAAAAAAAAACACCAAATGTTCAAAAGCTGATGTGCCAATAAGCGGCTTAAGAGAGCGAAACTTTTGCACAAACTATTCCAATAATCTGCTTAGCTTTCAAAAACATTTTTATTTTTCTATTATTGTTAGTGTTGTAAACTGAACTATCATTGGAAATGGAAAACATATTATTATCATTCATATTTGAGATGATAAAGTATATGAATACATATATTATACATTATTTGAATAACTGGTAAATTTAAATATTTATATTGAAATATTTAACAAACTGTGAAATCGTTTCGTTTCACATCCAATAATCTGCTTAGCTTTCAAAAAACATTTTTATGATTCTATTATTGTTAGTGTTGTAAACTGAACTATCATTGGAAATGGAGAACATATTATTTTCATTCATATTTGAGATGATAAAGTATATGAATACATATATTATACATTATTTGAATAACTGGTAAATTTAAATATTTATATTGAAATATTTGACAAACAGCGAAAGCGTTTCGGTTCATTTCCACACTTTGTAGTATCATCTGTGTGCTGCTCTTACACAAGTTATATATAATTTATTGCTTACTATCAGCCTGCGATTCCTCACTCTCTCTCTCTCTCTCTCTTAGTCTAGCTCCTCCCTTTTTCTCACCCGCCCATCCTCTGTATTATTCTCATTCCTTTTGATTTAATGATGCCTAATACCGGAAAGCTTTTTCTATTGGAAAAGCATTTTTCATGTCAGACAACTGCCCAATCCAATTAAACAAAAACTGCCCAACTGCCAACAGTTTTCTCACTCTCGCGCCTCTAAATCAACTGTCTCACTTCCTCTTGCGCCAGCCATCTCGCCGTCTCTTTCCACGTGTCCCTCTCTCGCAGCTGGTGCTTTTTGTATGTTATAAGTCATTAACTTTCTAAATAATCGCCGCAGCGTGTCAACTTTGGTCGTTAAACTTTCATCAGTCGAGGACGCGACGGTAAGCGCTGGGATTCTGGATTGAGGATTGGGAATCCAAAAAAAAAATAAAAAGAGCGAGAGCGAGACGACAGTAGAGAGAGAGAGAGAGAGAGAGAGAGAGAGAAGGATGAGAAAAAATTAAGCTCTCTGGACACGCGACAACGTCGCAAAAACCGGAGCAAAATTTATAGCAAGATATTATTTTCCGCTCGATGAGCAGACAAGTCGTAGGGCGACTTTTGGCACTCACTGTGTGTGCGGCGGTGTTCCTTATGACTCCGAACCCTCCCGCCTCAAACGTTCTCCCTCTCCATCTAGAACCTGTGGCCGTGTTTTTCGGTGTCGGTGCGTAACTGAGCACAAAAAAACTGCGGCACATTGTGCCATAAATGAAGACATTATAAACGATGCTGCAGCGCGACCCACCTCAACCACCCGAGACCACGCTCAATCTGACTGCCTGTGTGTGTGTGTGTGGGGGGGAGTATATGTACGGGTATGTGTGTAAGTAAGTGAGCCCAAGATTAACGGTAGACATTGTAAGACACTTAAAGCTGTTGAAGATTTTTGAGTCGCTTTGTGGTTGGGGGTTCAATGAACTATATGATGACGCGCCTTATATGATATATTACGGCTTCCCAAATGAGCCAGCGAGCGCACATAACCTAGAAATATATACATATATACATTTATATATATATATATATGTTTATGATGCTTTTGGCTAAGAGCAGGTGGCAGCCGGGCAATAAATGTATTATATGAAGATAAAACTGTTTGAGGAAATGGCATACACACATAAAATGAAACTGCCAGCAGCTGCCTTTCTAGGCGATTCTCAGTATTATCAGCCGTTATCCTGTTGCCCCTAAAAACATTTATAGCGCGCAAATGAGTAAACAAAGACTTTAAGGTCTGTTAAATGTTGTTTTTGCAATATAAAGAATGTCTACTAAAATATTAGCTAGAATTTATGTTTGAGTATGAGATTACGAGTACTACGTAAACATAGTTGTTATTATATTTGTTCAATATATTTAGTTTTGGTATTCTTTAAATAAAGTCTTTTAGATAATCAAGCCCACAAAGCAGCTCACTTAGTCTATAAAGCCAACCTCAAAATTTTCAAGTCCTCTTAGCTTTTGTGATGGAATTCTTGAAATTTTAAATGCAAAATCATTTTACTGCAAGCTTTGGCTTGTCAATTAATATACCAGCAGAACACACTGTGTGAAACAATGGAAAAGCCACCTTCGTCTATCTCACTCTCTCTCTCTCCCTCTCTGTCTGAGAAACCGCAACCCCTTAGTCCCGTGTTGTTGCCTTCAATTCCAGCACTTAAAATTTCAGTGAAAAAGGTCATTTTCGTGCACTTTGTCCCTCATCAAAAGCGCTGCTTGGCTGCTTCTTGCGGCGAGTGCTTGTCAGAGACCACAGCATTTAACGCTTCAGAGCACAACAGGACTAACACAAGCAAGCAATCACAATCGCTCACACACACACACACACTGACTAGCTCGGCACACCTTTTGTGCAGTTGGTTAAAAAGCATTTTCTGCGCATTTAAGCACATAAATTACGCATTTCACAACGCAATAATCAAAATGTAAACGCAGTTGCATTGAATTATGCCCATAATATTTGGTGTTGTACCTGTAGCCCCCGGCCCGGCTCACGTTTACCCCTTGGCCTGGCTTGTTTGCTTTGAGTTGATTGTTTTTTGTTTGGCGGACATGAATGCCAGTCACATGATTTCCATAAATTTGCGTTTATTTCCGTTTCCGACGCACTTCAAACGATTACGGGTTTTATAACCAGCTGGTCCCACACACTCACACACACATACAATTTCTCTCAAATATACCTCAAAGCCGCGAAAAATGTTTGCCAATGATTTACGGGCGCTAAATGTTCTATTTATGTGTTTATGTCCTTTAAATGGGCCGCAAGTTTTGGTTCTTCTAAGTTTTGGCCTCTCTCGTCCAACATTTGATTTGTTTATTATGCAAATTTATTTTTATTTTGCATTGTTTTATTTTATCATTCTGTCTCTCTCTCTCTCTTTTCGCCTGGGCGCAAACATTAAACTGCAAAATTACCATTTATGCAATTCATGCGGAAATACAAACAAAAGTCAATTTTATGGGCCGAAATTGTTGTTGCTCTTGCCGTTTTTGTTGTTGTTGTTATTATTATTTTATTTTATTTTTTTTTGGCAAGCCTACAGTATATTGTTGCTGGTGGAAGCAGCGTGGAGGCTTCCATTTTTTAAGTGTTCCCTTTATTATGATATCAGCTGCCGGAACATTTTTTTTATATGCGTTAATAAATTTTTATGCAATATTACACAATTTGGCAGGAGCGCGAGAGGGTGGCGAAATCATCATCGTTTAAATGGCATATCAAAAATGAAATTATTTTTGTGAAATAATTTGTCGCGTGACAAACGAGGGCAGAGCTCAACAGGCAGACAGGCAAACAGGCAGCCAGGCCAGGCCAGCCAGACAATGCGTGCCACCTACCATGCGTATACGTTATATTCTCAAGGCGAACTAGTACAAGGGAAGAGGAAAGCAAAGGTAAGAGAGAGAGTTTGCTCAGAGAGCGAAGTTTACCTAAAGATGTTGACTTCTCAAATTTGTGGAAAAGTTTGCTGCATAAATTAAAGCAATTTGCAAAAAAAGTTTCAAAGTTTTCTTTATAAAATTAAGCGAAAATTCAACCCAACATAATCACGGAAAATTCTTATCATTTTTCTTGCGAATAGATGTTATGGATGATTTCCTTAGAGATTTATATAAACTTTGCTTCTGTTTGCTGTTTAGAAAACTGAAGTATGCAAACTAGTTGATAGATTATTAAATTAAATTATTAAATAAATAAAATATTTTTTAAACTATAAGTACTAAAAATTGTAAGAATCCTTCCTTCATTGTTTTAAAGAAAATTGAAATTGTTAAAATATATAAAATATAATATTTGTTATGAAGATTAGAGCTTGTTTTATAACGGAAATTTTCTATCTGAAGAAAATATAATTAATTTCGTACCGAATCGCATTTTTTCTTTAAAAAATCATTTACTAAAATTATTCGTTAAATGTTAATCTTTTAAATGAAAATAAAAACAATTTGCAATATTTTCTAGTTTATTCATTTATGAAATATCTCTTATCTACATAAAAATCTCATGGTAGGGAATTCCTTTGAAGCATCAACCGAACAACGTTTCCTTTTTGTCGGAGTTTCCGCGATGCACAGGAAAAACCGCGTGGAAACTATATATACCTACCCAACTTTTTTACGTAACTGAATATATATATATATAAATATAATTTACATACTAGTACATAAAAACTTTTCTTCACTCTGCATTTCGGCTTAAATTCAAATTAAATTGTCATTTATATTAAAAGTACATTAACCCGCAAAAATTGACGCCGAAAGCAAAAACTTTTGTTTTGTGTATAAAATAAAATAAAAATATATATATATATATATATATATATATATATATATAAATATATGCAAACAGTTCGTGCCGATTGTTTGTGGCCCACGAAGTCAAAATTGTGAATTTTGAGCTGATTTCAAAGCTTTTCAACATTAGAGTTTGCTCTGTGAGAGAGAGTGCAGAGCTCTTGCAGACTTTTGAGCAGCTTTAAAGAGTCAAACATTTTCAAATCACGTACGCAGTTTTACGACAGCCACTGTGGGCAACAATGTAGAAAGCAAATGCTAAAAGAAATATAGAAGAAAGCAGGCAGTAAATGAAGTCGCCAAGCCGTAGACAACAATAAAATTATTCGAATTATTTTTGTTTTTGTTTTTGATATTTTAATATGCGGGCAATGCCGCTCGAGGAGCCAGGAGCTAAACAAATGAATGCAGCTCCGCTTCACATTTGCTGTGGCATTTTATTTGTCACGCGTTTTTGTCACTTTGCGTGGAGGGAGTAAAGGGAGCGAGTGTGTGTGTGCGTATGTGTGTGTGTGTGTGTGTGTGTGTGTGACAGTCCCAGCATCAGATTATCACATTTGCATACGCCGCTGTTGCTTCGTGACAGGGCAGTGCGATGATGATGACGATGACGATGACGATGGCGACGGCAAGGGATATGATATAGGAGTTTCAGCTGTAGTAAGGGTGTGTCTGTGCGTGTGTGTGTGTGTGAGTATGTGTTGAAAGGCATATAACCTCATATGCAGACAGACCGACCCGACCTGACGTGTGACATTTGCTGTAAGCGACATTTTACCGTCCAACAAGGACTGATCAGGATTGAATTACACCTACAATCCGAGAGTCGGTCACTTTGATTGCAAACGCTGCGAATGAATGCGAATTTCGGCTGTGTTTGTGTGTGTGTGTGTGTGTGTGTCTGTGTTCGTGCGTCCGTATGTGTGTGTGTTTCAGTTTTATGACGCAACTTCCGCGCAGCAAAACGTTGACAAATATTTTATTATCACATTTTATGATTTTATGAGTCCCCGGATATGAATCACTGAGTGGTGAAAAGCTTGCCACACCGACCCCCCACATACACACACACACACTTACACACACACACTAGCACGTAGACACATAATAGTGGATGATGGGCTTAAGCACACAAACACACATATAGAGTCAGAGCTTTGCTTACCGTCTTTATCCATTGATTCCAGCAAAATTTAAACTCCTCCCTATCGATGAAGCCATCGCCGTTCTTATCAAAGACAGCGAATATTTGCTCGAGGCGTTCGTGTGGCACATCGTAGATGTGGCCCTTGTCATTGCGGAACAGAGCACGGCAGATTAGCGTAAACTCAGCCAGATTCAGACGGTCATCGCTGAGTGGGAGTCGAGTCGAGTCGCAGCAAAGGTGAATCAGGCATGAAAATAAACGAGAGAGCAAGCAAGATAGAGACAGGTGGCAGATAGCAAATAAAGTTAGTTTCTAGTATCAAATCAGATGAGAGCACCGGAGCAGCAGCAGCAGCAGCAACATTGAGTTGGGCCAAGTGTGTGGGAGAGAGCGTCTGATGTTTCCATAAGCTCGGTTCTAGTTGTCAATTGGGGTTGTTTGTCATTTTAGCTGGCTGTTGGCTGTTGGCTGTCAGTTGGTAGCTGAACTTAAAGTTCCACTGAGATTTCACTTATTTATAGCATACTTGTTGGGGCCCGCCCACGGCAGCAGCAGCTGCTTTCAATTTGTTTTGCGTTTAATTAAGGTAAAATTAATGCGATTACGTTTATTGATTTGCGCTTAAAATGAATGGCACCATAAAACTGTTGAAAATGTCAATTAGAATTAATTTATGCCACATTTACATTAATTTTTTATTCCGCTTTTGCATACATACATAAATTAACTTAGATTTTCCCCACAAACGAATCGAACGTTTTTATTTATTCACTTTTATTTTTTTGTTTATTTTTTTTTAACAATAAATACCTGCCACAACCTTTGTTTACGCTGGTAATTCACTTGATTTCAATTATTTATTTTAATGAATCATATTTTTTTTTGTTTGTTTAAAGGTTTTTTATCTTTCAACTCAATTCCAAATTTACTGCATCATTTCATAAATTCTATAAAATACCAAGTGGGAGGTAGTTTCAGAGGACTTGACTAGCTGTTGACCTGTATATAGATCAACTATATGCTTTAGACTATATTTACTTTACAGTTACCCCTGCCATATTTATTTCCTTTTCAATATCAATCATCAAATAATAATTTAAGGTTGGCAATAATTTATATATAAGTTAAATACAATATTCCTTTTCTGCATTCAATTCATTTCACTGGGTATACAAAGAGAATTATTAAGGAAAATATTGTTAAGTGCTTTTCATAATATTTATTTTTTATTTCACAACTTTACGCAACGTGATTCAATAAATCGGTTAATTTTTAAGACAATTAAAGTGCATTAAATAATTATTCATATGCTTTTATCAGCATCAGGTAATCTGAATTATTAATTAAATTAGTTATTAAATATTTCAATAGTGTTAAATTATTTATTAATGAATTTTGAATTTAATTATTTTATTTAAAATTTTATTTTTTCAGTTTTGACTCCTTTTACAAATTTTTGATTATTCAACCATATCATTATTTTACCACATTTCATAACTGTTTTTATGATATTTTATTTGTATTTTTTTATGTTTTTTTTTTTTTTTGTTTAGTCTATCGTCTGTTGTCTGTTGTCTGTCTGTTTTGATACGCACCCATCCTTGTCGAATGCCGTAAAGCAGGCGTCCATTGCTGAACCGTTCGAATCGTCGATGACAATTGGCGGTGTTGGTGAATCCATAACTGTGACAACGTTGCTAACGTGTCCAAGCAACAAACAACTGGAGCGCTCGGCGTGCGGGTTCTCTGAACTTGCCACTTAATGAAGCACGGAGACGAAGCCAACTGCAAGTTAAAGTGAAACCATCAATAATAACGGTAGTAAACACTCACACACACGCACACACACACAAACACAGACACAGACTTCACGCCCACCGCCCAATGCCCTTTGCCGGAATTCGCTGAGACTAGTTTTTGGTGGATGAGTTAGTCTGGTGGTTTCCCGGCTTACCCGCTCAGTTTGAACGCCCGCCAGTTACTGAGCCACCGGCTGAGGCCCGTTCCGATGTTCGCCTTGCAATAGATTTATCGAATAAACAAACCAACGCCCGCACCACCCGCACCACTCGCATTGTCATGGCGACGACGTCATCTTGTGGTTTATTTTATTTATTTGATTTCACGCCCCACCCATTGCCGGAGCCAGCCAAGCGAGAGCGGCTTTTGTGGCTGCGCCCGCAGCGATTACCTGGCGGCCTTTTTCCTAATCAAAAACTGCGCATTGTGTAAGCCTTTTGTGATTGTTGTTATTGTTGCTGTTGCTGTTCTTGGTGTTGCTTTTGTTGGCAAATTGTGAAAATGTGAAAACGCCTCTGCAGCAGTTGCCACAACAAAATGCCAAAAGCTGCAGCAAAGTTTCCAACTCGTAACCATCAAAAAAGAGGAAAAAAAAATCAAGAAATGCGGGCGAATCCACTGCAATTGCCAACGAGCTGTGCGAATCGCGCGATATATATATGCGAGTGAAGGCGATTTTAAACGCGTCGCAAGTACAGTTGCGCACACACACATCATGTTTTTTTTTTGGCCTGGTTTTTGATTGGCATAGGTTTCTTTCGCTTTTTGAAAGGAAACTTTCGTAGAGGACTCCACTCCGTCGAGTTGAAATCAAGCTCTGACTAACAAGGCCAATTGTTGACATGTGGAGGGTCTTTCCAGCTACTACTTCTTCACACAATCCACAAATTCTGACATCGTCTGTGAGGAATGACAATGAGCACTTTGCCAGCCACCAACTTGGTAATGATTAACTGTTTGTGTACTTAACCTTATATGTTACTCATTATAGACCTACTCGAAGATTATAGCTGGCTTAAGCCAGCTCTAGTTAAGGTCAACTAGCTTAAAACTAAATGAAGGTAGATGGATTGAAAAATCATGTTAATGATTACTACGATGATAATGATGAGGGCAATACTAAATTGATATAGATAATTTGAATGCTTTTGATAATGACATTGGATATTAATAATAATTATAATAATAATATTGACAGAAATATTAATGATAATATTAAAATAAATATAAAATGCAAATATAATTCAAAAATAAAAATTAAAAAAAATATATCTTGAAGCTACCCAACGTGACCCTTAGCTAGACGCAGCGTAATCCTTCATGTTGCTTGCCCCCGTTAACAACTGCCTGCTGCTATTTGTGGTCTGAAAACGCCAGCAGGTCGGCAAACCAGAACAAAAGTATATAAGCCATAAAGCCATAGATTTCCATTTAACTTAAAGTCGTCGCAAAGCAGGCTCTAAGCCGAGCATTGTACATGTTGTGCCGACATTTACGAACTAATGCGCAGCGAGCAATAAATTTAAATTTATATGGATGTTTACTTAATATTAAAGATTTATGCACAATATGTGGGCAAAGCAACTGCAGCAGCCATTCGTATATACATATATATATATAAATATAGGTGGAAAAGGTCTAATAAAATAAAAATATGGCACAGCAAATGTGACCGGCAATGGGGCCTGGCCTGGTCATGATTTATGCCTGAGCATAGAGAATCCAATCCCTGACCTATGACCCCAAAGCCCCTTCCCCTTCCCCTTCCCCTTCCCCTTCTTCTGCCCCTTCCTTTTGCTAGTCGCATGAATCAGCAGTAAAAATCTGTAAAAGGCCAGCAGCAGCCACATAAAAACCATAAATGATTACTCAGTTAAGAGTCTTCTCTCCATTTTCTTGTTTTCGTACTTTAATATACTGGAAAGTTAGCCGCAGATAAACAAATAACAAATAACAAACAATTTTAAGGACGACTTGTGTGTGGTCTTTATGCTGTTCGCCTTGTGCTGCAATAAAAATGCGCATAATTTGCGCTGAGCTAAACAAAAGTTTCGCCCACATAAACTTAAGTACAACTCCCCAAGGTAAAGGATGGATGAGGGGGTGGATGGAATGTGGATTGGGTTTCCAGGCGCCACAACACTAATTGAAAAAAAAACTATTTTTAGGCAACGGCCCCCTATGCCCGGGCGGGGGGTTAATATGTAAATGGAGGATAACGCGAAATGCGCAAAACTTTTGCTGCCAAAACAATTTACGCGGCATTAAGCAAAACGCAAACGCAAACTCAAACGCTCACCTCACAAAGCCCTCCACAACGTAGTTGCCTTTACCAGCATTTATTATTATTATTTTTTGTTTTTTTTTTTTTTTTGCCTCTTTCCGGCGGGACTCCAATTGTTTTCGATTAAAGTTGTCGACGTCAAAGTCATTGACTAAATAAAAAGCATCATAAAAGTGAAAGCAGTTAGCCCCAACCCCAAATTTCTCATTCCCCCTCGCCCTTAGCCTCGCCCGCATCAAACGGCAAAAAACTTTGACAATTTTAGCAAATAATGAAGCCCGCACGTGTCGAAATTGTTTGCTTCAGGTGAGACAGTCGAAAGGTGAGACCCGAGTTGGCACCCAAGAAGAACTTAATCCTGACTGCTTGACTGTGACTGAAGCTCGAAACTTTGACGGAATAAGAAACCTGAAAGACACTTTAAGCTCAACTTTCTACCAATCATTGCAGGCATTCGCATTATGAAAATTAAAAAAAAAACAAAAGAAAAGTGAAATGGGAATTCTTGAGATCTGACAAGAATATTTCTTGTTTGACTTTAATCTATGAAAGTTTTAGAGAGATGAGTTCTAAACTCTTTCTGAATTGCTTGAAAATACCTTTACTTAACTCTATCCATCTATCTATCAAAAGAAAGAGCAAGAACAAAGCCAGCATAAATACAAAATTACTTCAATTTCATAGTTAGTATAAACATTCATCAGACAAAAGTAAGTTCAAAGAAGAAAATGTTTGTGAGAAGTCAAGAAGCCAAGCATGCAGTTCGATTTACTTGAATTAAAGTCTAATTCCAATAGAATTGATTAAAAAAGAAATTCAGTGTTTGTAAAATCACCCCAAACGAATATCAGAAACTAGTCCCAAACGACATTTATTTCCTTTATGCAATCACTCGAGCCAGCGTGTCATCAAGTCGGCCATAAACCAAAATCAGGGCTGCGAATCTTTTGAAGAATTTTAGTGCTTCTTCATCAAGGCTGTTGCAAAAAACGGTAACTCAACGAAGACGAGGCGGAACGTGAGCAACTAAGCGCTGATGGTTGAACACTGAGGGTGGAAGGTGGAAGGCTGAAGCCTGAAAGTCTTGCATAATTTGCCAGTTGGGGCACTGAAAAGTAAATTACCGCCTAAGACTTCCTGCTTTGCTGGATGGGGCCGCGTCAAAAGTGGCTTGTCAAGCCGGTGGGATCAGCTAATAAACCACGCAATGCACGCGGCCTGCCTGGCCTGGCTCGGGCAGGGGCAGGGGCACGAACAGAAGCAGCAGCAGGGGCAGGAGCAGGAGCAGGAACAGGAAACAGCCGCTAAGTGGCATGGCGCATTTAAAAGCAAACGCCCCGAGGTCGTGCCACAGTTTTGTTAGGCTGATAGACTGTGGGGGAGTGAGGCCGGGTAGCCAAGCCAGCCATCAATTGAATTGCCAAAAAATTTAGCAGCTTCTGTCGAAGCACAGCCCCAACTCGGCGCCTATAAAAGCCTTTCAATTTTTTTCGCTTTTATACACTAGCTTTGAGCATACAGAAATTGTGTTTAAGTTTGTTATATAAAAATGCATATATATGATATGCTATATGGATTATAATAGATTAGATGGTATAGTTATGTCTATGTATGTTTTCGTTTATGTGTGTTTCTGTCTCTGTCTCTAGTCTCTGAGCTTGAAAGCTTTGCAGGAATTTGACTTTCTATAAATGTTCATAAAAGAGAGAAAGAGAGAGCCCGCTTCTATGCAAATAAAGTGAAACGTCTCATATACATTTATTGATCATATGGTATAGCAGCGACAGAGTGGAGAGAGAGAGAGAGAGACAGAGATCGAGTGTGTGCTTAGCCAACTCCCCTCTTTACGATCTTCCGACAGCTTATTCAACAACTCCAGTCAGCTGCTTTACTGTGTAACTTAGGCTCTCAGATGAATCGATATACATCGCCCAGTCAAACATAGCATAATCATATACAACTCTTACCATAAAACACACTAAAGTCTGAAGTCTATGCAGCTGAATTCAATGAAAATTCCAAGTACAAGCGTATTCAATTTCCGGCATATGGAAAATTTAGGCAAACCTTTTCTTCATTTTCGCATATATATTTTCATTCTTCTTTTTTCTTTTTTTTTTTGGATCCGTGTTCTTTGGGGCTTGCTTAATGCAGGCACGTCAGCGGCAGACAGGAGAGCAGCCGCTCAGGACGACATGGGCCAGACATTGATGGATACGCAGCGTGGAATGCCACGTCAGCAGCTCAGCCCGTGCCACAGCAGTTGGCTCTTGGCTACATTCCACACACTTGCCTTGTGGTCTGGCCATTAACAGTGCATCCCTGCCCCGCCCCGACTCCCTTCGCTTGCTCCGCCTAGCAGTAGGTGTCAGAGCTGTACCTCAGTTTGTCAGTCACTCAAGTGTGTGTGTGTGTTTGTGTGTGTGTGTATGTGTTGGCAGCTGCGTGCTGGCCTTTTATCACTTGTTAGTATCTAAAAATACGTGGCGCACATGCCGCCCTTCATTTCATTTCATTTTATTTGGTTTCATTTCGTTTCATTTCATTTCTTTACCTGCCGCGCGCTTAAGCACAAAATGATAAATTGCCATTTTGACTGTAGCTGCCGCCCAGCCTTTCGCCAAGCCTTTGAGTCGGGCTCTACCCCATCCTCAGTCAATTGCAAAACTCTGCCTGCCTGCCTGCCTGACACACGCCCTACCCTTTAGTCGGCCTCGTGACCTCGTCGTGCTCAGCGCAGCGCTCAAAATGTGGAAAAAAATCGAAAACTTCATGAAAATGAACTCGAATGCTGCACGCGCTATGGGCGCGGCTTTGACCAAAGCGGCTGCGTGCGATTAGAGGTGGCCCCGTGCCAGGCCAGAAATCACGATGGTGTACTCGTGTCTCATATAGAGTGTCAAGTCGTGTGTAAGTTAAGTCAAATTAAGAAATATTATACATCAAACCATTTGCCAATCGTCTCTCTAATTGTGTTCAAATCAAGTAATCTTCTTTTTATCATTTTAACAGACTTAAAGTCATTCATATTTGCGCATAATTATGATTTAAAGTCGTGTCTAGTTTCTAATTGCGTGTTTCTGTCTCTATTGAGAGCATATATGCTGGGCACCAGTTCTCAAAAGGTCATGTCAAGTCGTGTCACGCCATATAAAGCACGATACGTACTCAACTCAACTCAAGTGGAATGCCATAGAAGCTATCGTCCGTGTCCTGTATCTGTATCTGTATCTGGGCCCTGGGATATTGTTGGTTATTGCTGCGTAGCTTTGAAAAATGTTCGCGTTACGCGCCGCTGATGCTGACGTACAGATAACACTAAAACAAACAAGCAAACACACATGCACAGGCGTGCTCTCAAAGGCATACACACACATACATGCATACACCTATCCAAAGTAAACACAGGCATGCACATGCAGCAAAAGCTTTGTTTGCTATTTGTTGTTCTTGTTGGTTTATGGTGATCTTTTTTTTGTATACCCTGAAAACATTGAAAATTGGAAAAGCGGATAACATGGTTTTTGTGTGTGTATGTAAGGAGGCGTCATAAGGTATAAAAATTCTTGATCAGGCCGAAAGTTGAGTGGATTTAGCTCTGTCCGTCTATCTGTCTTTCCATACGTCCGTCTGTCCGTATGTATGGACTCGTCGATCTCTGAGTGGATCAGGGTATCTCCAAGTGGGCTACCAACGACTAGAGCTAGCTAACTTGTTTTTTTTTTTCTTTCTTGTCGTTGTGGTGCTGCTTGTTGGTTCACTTACAGATAAAAACGGTACCGAAGATATTGCTAAAGATATAGATAAAGATAAAGATAAACAGAGAGAGCTAAAGCTACAACAACTGACTGGGGTCAACTGCTCGAAATGAGAGAGACCTAAAGGTGGGAGAGACCTAAAGAAGGGCTTCTTTTCGGCACGAAAAGGTAAATTGAATATCGTCCATTCAGGAGCAACCTTTTTATTTGACAGTCCATTGGGAGTTGTGTCTGGGCACACGTCAACATGACATTAAAATGGTGTCGCATAAAGCGTGCACTCAAAGGAGAAACGACAAAAGGACCTAATGAAATGGTTAACATGCTGGGGTTTTAGAGCCCCATTAAACGTTACGATGTGTTGCATTTCAGATACTGACAGACACTCTTATATGGCATGATTGTGTAATAATTCATTAATTTAAAAATATAAAAGGAAAATAATTGACATAGCTAACAAAACACTTTTAGATTTAACAGGAATTTAAAGAAGAAATTGAATAAATAGAAATAAATTAAATAAATAATAAAAATTAATAATAAATATTAATAAAATATTCTAGACCATCCAAGCTAATAAAATTCATAAAACAAGAGTTGGCAATAAATAAAAATCTTTCAATATATTTAATTTTAATAATTATATATCTTTTTTAAATATAATCAAACTATATTCATAAGCTTTTTTTATATGGATTCTCTCTGCCTTTAATCTCTCTCTCAATCAGTTTTTTGTTGTCCTTTCTAGATCTACATTATCTTATCATTTCGTACCAGTTGTCCGGCTATTAAAGACATTTACTTAACAGTCCGACATGTGCTGGCTTTATTCCAGATATGCCCGGCGAGCGGCGTCAAAGTGCCAATTCGCATGGAATTACGCCATAAAAATCTTTTAGCATTACAACAGTCAGGAGCAAGATGCTTGCTACTAATCTGCCATTGCAGATTATACCCTCAAGTCAATTTGGGCCGCAGTTTGAATGTGTGTGTGTGTGTTGGTGTGTGTTGGTGTGAGTGTGTTTGTTGTGGCCATCAGTGCAAACGGTGCAAAAGAGTCCAAAATAATAATAAAAAGGAAAACTTCAAATGGCAAATGGCGCACAACTTCATTTAAAAGGCATTACGACAACACATTTGCCCCAATAGCAACAACAACCACAACAACAACAACAACGAGAGCCAACAACAGTTTGCACCTTTTTTTTTTTTGACTTTAGCCAAAAGCAACGCCATAAACGTTGGCTCCATTAGCATTTTTTATGCATTAATGACAAGCCACAAAAATGGACACATCGTCATGCATATGAATGAAGCAAGCATGTGTGTGCTTGTGGGTGTGCATGAGTGTGTGTGTGTGTGTGGGTGTGTGCGGGTATGTGTGACAATAGACAGTAAGCCTTAACACACTGTGCAGCACACACACACACACACACAAAAGAGAAGAAAAAAAATGTAGAGGAGAAACCGAAACTCGAATTGATTTTGACAAACTGCGCCTGACTGTCGCTAGATGGCGCTATTGTTGATAAGCGCTCGCAATTGCGGATGTTTTGAATAATCGATGCTTCCTGTGTGTTGAGGTGTGTGTGAGTGTGTGTGGGTGTATGTGTGTGTGTGTGTGACTGCTATTTGCCTTCTCTCTATGAACAGCATACTTTTTTGGCGCCGCGTTGATTTTTCACAATAAATTTTCAATTTGCAGATCGCTGGACCAATTCATATGCATACATTTTTCGCTGGCTGCACATTTTTATTTGCCAATTAAAAACTGCCGCAGGCAATGTCAAAAGCCCCCCGCTTCCCACAGGCAGCTGCAGCAAATTGCAGCGCATTTAAATATAAATTGTGTGCATTTGTTTGCTTTTTCCTTTTCTCTCTCTTTTTTCTTTTTTTTTTGCTGTATTTGCTCCGCAATCGGCGCACCTGCAATGGGCCAATTGCACTGTGTTGCATTTAAATTGCACATTGAACTCTGGCATTTTGATATCGCACACACGCACACACACACATACACACATAACGAAGCCATTCGATGGCAGTTAGGATAAAGCAAGCTGGCAGGAATCGAGGCAGTCGGCACAATT